>CATKHJ010069975.1:0-11467 GCA_949750685.1 Vernicia montana
TTCCACTAGGAACATAAAGAAATCAGTCCCAAAATCTTTAGCTTTTTGAGCACTTTTGCTCATTCGAAGTTCAGTGACTTCTTCATTATCACTTTTAGTGATAATTTCTTTCCCTTTGTTAAGGTTTGAACCATTTTCATTTTCTGAAAAAGGTTCTTGAAACAGTATTGAATCTATTTTCTTCAAAAATAGCATCCCTAGACTCAATGACAGTGTTAACTGAAATTGAATCATTAGGCTCAATAACCATGAACCTATATACTTTACTGTTTTGTGCATATCCCAAGAAAATGCACTCAGCTCCCCTTTCATCCAATTTCTTTCTTTTGGGTTCAGATATTTTAACAATTGCTTTACAGCCCCAAACTCTCAAATAGTTAAGGTTAGGCTTTCTTTTGTTCCAAAATTCATATGGAGTTGTTTTGCTCTTTTTGTTTGGAACTCTGTTCAAAATATGACAAGCTGTTAGCATTGTCTCTCCCCAGTAACCTTGACTAAGGCCTGAATTTGACAACATTGCATTAACCATTTCGGTCAGAACACGATTTTTGCGTTTTGCAACACCATTCTATTGTGGTGTATAGGGGGCTGTGACTTCATGTACAATACTAGTAGTCTCAAAGTACTTTAGATCAAAATACTCTCCCCCTCTATCAGACCTTAATTTTTTGACAAAGGTCTCACAATACAATTCAACCTCAGTTTTATATACATTAAAATATTTCATGACTTCATCTTTGGAATGCAGCAAATAAACATAGCATAACCTACTAAAGTCATTAATAAATATCACAAAATATTTCTTATTTCCTATTGTTGGAGTTCCATGTAAATTACAAATATCACTGTGAATTAATTCTAGCAATTGTGAAGTTCACTCAACTTTAGAAAATGGGTTTCTGGTTATTTTAGTTAACATACAGGTTTTTCATTTTCTTTCTTTTTCATTTTTATCAAAATAAGATAATAAATCCAGTTTTACCATATCATTTAGTCTTCTAAAATTAACATGTCCAAGTATGTTATGCCATAAAAAATGAAGAATCCACAATATAAACAGAAGTAGATGCAATATTCTTATTGATAATAGCAATTACATTCAATTTAAAGAGCCCATCAGAAAGATAACCCTTCCCCACAAACATTCCCCCTTTGGACAGAATAAATTTGTCTGCCTCAAATACAAGCCTAAAACCATGTTTATTTTCAAGCTACCCGAAACAAGATTTTTTCTTACTTCTGGTACATAGAACACATTTGTGAGTGTTAAAACTTTCCCAAAAGTGAACTTCAGCTCCATAGTTCCAACTCCTTTGACAAGGACAGTTGAAGCATTTCCCATGAAGAGAACAATACCTTCAGCTACTGGTCCCATAGTCTTGAAGAAGTTCTTGTTCTTGCAAACATGACAAGTAGCCCCAGAGTCAATCAACCAGGCCATTTCATCTTCAAGAAGGTTTACTTCAGAAATAACTGCAATCAAGTTGTCATTTCTTGTTGCATTAGAAGAGGCTACTGCCTTTTCCTTCTTCTCATTCTTCTTATTGAAGTATCGGCATTCATTTTTGAAATACCCTTCTTTTTTATAGAAAAAACAGCTTCTTTTTCTTTCTTTTTCTACTTGTTTCTCTGCTGTGCATTACCCTGGTATGGTGCATACCCCTGGTATGGCCTTTTGTTTCCAGGCTTGTATAAGGGCTTTTGGGGTTTCCCTTCCTCTACCACATGCACTTTGGAAACTTGATTTTCAGATTCCTTGTTATTTTCCTGCATGCGTAATTCAGCTTCCACACAGATTTTGTAAGCCAATTCATCAAGAGTTAATTCCCCTTTTTCATGTTTCAGAGTTCTTTTAAAATCTTTCCAAGAATGAGGCAATTTATCAATAATGGAATCATCCATGTGCATTTGGTGTTGTGTAAAGTGATTAAGGATTCGTTCAATTTCAGCAAATTGTTCCATCACAGGTCTATTATCATCCATTTTATAATTAGTAAATCTAGAAACCAATAATTTCTTACTGGTTGTATCCTCTTGCATGTACCTGGCCTCCAGTTTGTCCCACAGTTCCTTTGCTATTGTGCCTGGATGGTAGATATCAAACAGCGAGTCGCACATGATGTTGAGGATATGACCCCTGCACAGTTCATCATCAGTTTCCCATTTTTGCCTCTTCCTTATTTGAGCTACATATTTGTTTTCTTCATCCTCTGGCCTTGAAGTGTTCATTACATATGTCACTTGAATTGATACCAGCAGGAAGTTAACACGTTTCTGCCACCTCATGAAATTTTCACCATCAAATTGCTCCAGCTTGATGATGTTGGTTGTCAGTTCCCTCAATGAAGCCATTGTTACAGTAACAGAAAATAAACCTTTAGATTGTTAGTGTAAAAATAATAGAACAGAGAGTTTAACAAGACTTCAAGGCGTGTATCTTCCTGTTACTTTCCTAAATGTTTATTTGCTCACTAAATTGCAATGAGTACAGCAAATCTTTCAGGATATAATGAAGCTACTGATAGCACCTTGCAGTAGGTGATATCAGTACTAAGCAGCTATACGAAAATTTCAATACTGAACAACAAATGAGATTTTTGATTTTGCAGAAATCCTAAACCAATGATCTATAAATATAGAAAAAAAGAGATAGAGATAAAATCTAATATATTAAGTTAACAGATATGATAAGATTAGATTAGAAAATATTTATCAAATATTTACCTAATCTAACCAGATAAAAATTGAATTTAAATTATATCAAATAAATTATTAGAAGTAAAAATAAAATAAAAAAATAATTTAATTTTACTGCACTGCACGTGCCAAGTGCTAAGTGCGCCTAAAATGCGCCGTGCGCGTGCGATGCATGATAGCATAACTTTTGTTAGACCATTTAACACTAGAATAAGTAAAAGGTAATATAAAGTCTTTAAAAAATCAATCTAAAAACAATATAAGATAAGTGACATTTTGAAAAATGTCTAACATTCTCCTGGCTTAACAAATGGACAAAGCGAACCTCTCAATCATATTTTATATTAATAATACATAAATTATAATAGATATTTTTAAAATGATTGGTTTTAGGGGCAAGCAATGCGGAAACATTCTCAACAATATTGAGAGTTTAGGTTTTATTCATTGTAGTATATAGGAGATCATTAATGGTATATTTACTTATTACATTTATTTATAGATTTAAGAAATTTATAAAGTGGAATTTATATACTAAATCTATTCTTTTTTATCTGTCGTTTTTTTAAAGATTTTTTTTTTAAAATGTATGTCACTTTAAAAAATTAATAAGATTTTAATTTTTTTTTCTTCTAATTATATCATTATCATCTATTCTATAATTAATATACATATTATCAATTACTCTATAATAAATAAAGGTAATTTAGTTATTGAGGGAGTATATTTTTTCTCTTTATTTATATACAAATGCTTATTATTATTATTATTATTATTTTATTGATACGTAGATTAATAAGTTATAATTAATAATCAAAATGAATATGTATACCCTATTAAGAATTTTTGTTAAAAAATGAGGTACAAGGAATCCACTTCTCTCAAAATGAATCCGCCTCTGCTTATTGTTTAATTCACAAAAGTATCTTATTTTTTTTTTTTATTACAATATACTTAAATTTTGACTCCAATTTTAGGTACCAAAAAAGTATTATTTCTTTTTAAAAGAAAAAACTCTTACCTCAATTTTAGTGGGAAATTCTAATTGTGACAATGATAATAGGGTCAATGATGAATTGAGATCTTTTATCTCATTCCATCATCTCTCGATTTTTCACTCAGATTTCAGCTTGATTTTAAAAATATTTATTTTATATTATATATGTTTATATCTTCTATAAATATATAAAGTTTTATATTAGTAAAAATAAACTATTGTTACACAATATTAATATTTTTGAATATTGACAAACAACATTAAAAAATATATATAATAATAAGAATAAGTATAATATTAAATATAAATCATGTTTATATGTAGTGATAATATATTGTTGAAAAACGTTTTAAAAATTAATTACTTTGTAATTAATTAGGAAACGTTTTTGAATATTAAATGTGAAATTGATTTCTTTATAATTAATTTTGTAACACTGCTCATAATTGTCTGTTTTAAATTTTTGTACATTTATTGTTCTTTTTATTTTCTATATAAAGAGAGTTTTGATTAATGTTCAACACACGAAAAAATAAGAGGAAAAACTTTTTTTATTGAGTCTTTTCTTTTTAGTGATAAAATCAAGCACAACTTTAGTTTGTGGAAAAGTAATTTTATGATACTCAAAATTATTTGGCTATCATTGTATTCTTGACGATAGACGTTGATACAAACTTTAAGTACTACGGTGAGAAACGAATCTATTTTAAAGAAATTATGTGAAACACATGTCTCAGTTATATTTTATTTATTTTATTTTATTGTAAGTTTGTTATACTATATTCTCACTTTACTTTGCCTCTACACTGCTTCGTCAGTCTCCGCTTCACTAGTCTCTGCTTCGTCTGTTTTCACTTTATCAGTTTGCTTGTCAAAGACGAAGCTGTGAGACACACACACACACACATACTTGTTTATATATATATATATATACACACACACACTTGTTTGTGTCCATTATTCTAACAATTAAAGAAAGAAGACAAAACCCCTTAATTATTCAAAATAATTTTTTTAATAATATAAAATAATTAAATAATAAAAGTGGGTATATAATGCCTTGTACCAAAATTGCTTGAATCTTGTTTTTTCCTTGCTACGATTGCTATGGTGGAAATGAGAATTGCAAAATTCATCTTGACAATTACTATATAGTATTCATAACTTTAAGTAAGATCAAGTATATAAATAGTTGTTATTAAGACAGTAATCTAGTAATTAAATGTTTGTATCGAGAAAATAGAAATTTTTTATTTTTATGAAATCAAAATTTCAAGCTTAAGTATAAATATATATATATATATATATATATATATATATAAATAAAGATGTTGCAAATTTGAACTTGATATTTTGCAAAGCAATTATTTTTCAATAGAATAATAATTTGATAAACCATATATACTAAACAAGTTAATTGTCATTTCAAAAGATATGAGAAATGTAGTGTGAAAAGGAAATTTGAATTATAAAAAGACATTTCTCTTGCTTTCATTTATTAATATTAAAGAAAAAAAGTGTCCTAATTGCCAATAAAAGAGAGGTACCATGTATACTTCTATCAATTATATTTCTCAAGAGTTTCTTCATTCTTGTTAGGAAACAAACATCTATTAAGCAAACAAGCAGGTAGAGAGGTTTGTTGGGTGCTTAATGCTTACCCACTTTCTCAATTTCAGTTCTACTCATTTATCATCTCCAAATTAAATTAAGATTTTATTTGAGACAGCAAATTAATTATTCCCACTTCCTTTTAATTTTTTTACACTTTATTTTATTTAAAAAATATCAAATTTAACCTTTTATTTTATATTATAAGCAAATTTTAATTTTTTTTTTCACTTATAATTTTTCAAAACAAAGCAACTAAGGGCCCGTTCGGTATCATTTTTTATTTTCTGTTTTTAAAAACAAAAATAATATTTTGAAAATCATAATTTGTTATTTTTAGTTTTCTATTTTCAAAATATTTCTAGATAAATATGAAGAAAATAAAAAATAATATATTTTTAAAAAAATATTTTTTAATATTTATTTTTTGAAATTTGAAAAAAAACAGAAAACAAAAAATCACAGTGATATCAAACGCCCCCTAATTTTCAATTTTCTTTTTTCAACTTTCCTAATATAATAAGAAAAAAAATATTATTCAATTCAAATAAAATTTTCACTCCCCAACATATATAGGTGTGGTGAATTTGATACTTTTTATATGTTATATTTTAAAGAAAAAAATGTAAACTAAAAATTATTTATAAAATAAAAGGTTAAGATTGATATTTTTATATAAATACAATCAATTATTTTTTAATGTAGATAAACCCTCAAATATGGAATAATGATAGTGCAATAAAGATTGTGAGGAGTCTCCAAGTCCTAGAAGCCAAGTCTAATTAATCAAAGTCAGGTTAAGTTAAAGTAAGATTATATTGGAGTTATGTCTAAGCCACTTAGATTGAGTTATTCTCCTTTATATAAGTTATTTATATTTTTTTTAAAAGAAATTACACTCCGTATCTTATTTATTTATTTACAATAACAGTCCCAATTTTATTTTCTTAAATTTTAATACCGCCTAATTAATTTTTATACCTCTCTTCACTTTCTTTTTTAAATCTAAGGGATTCTAATTTTATCTTTTTTGAATAAGATCTGGTTGCTTGGCCAAAGGCCATAGATTGATCGTAAGTGATAATGATAACTATTGGTCTGGGTCGACGACAACTTCTTTACCGGCGGTGGTGGTGCTCCGATTGACAGTAGGTGGTTCTAAGGTAATGATTTATTGTATCAAAGTGCAATTGAAAGGATTGTATAAATGTTGTATTGGTTAAACAACATGGGCACCGAATTGTTGAAATTAACAATGGGTTGGTGGCACAGCTTGCAACAATGCAAGCTGTGCCCAACCACTTGGGAGCTTATATATAGGCTCCCCTCCTCCATTTGTATCCCAAATCTCAAATAGAAAGAGTTTTTAGTGAGAGAAAAATAAAGAGTTTTATTTAAATTATTTTTCTCCTATTTTCAAAAGAGATTATTGTTGTTATCTCATTGTTATTTAGAGAGAATGTTGTAATTCCTATTATTTCTTATAGTGGAGTTCTTCTATCTTTACCCGTGGTTTTTCACTCTAATTTGTTTGGGGTTTTCTACGTAAAATCTGTATGTTCAAATTATCTTTATTATTTTATCAAATTATTAACTGCAGTTTTGTTCTAATCCGGTGTCTATTTCCGCAACAATAAATATAGTTGAAAGCTTGGTGGGTTGGTGGTGAGGAACGGCGATGGTGGTGCAGTGGCGTGCGAGGAACAGCGAACTGCCACTGTTGATTTTCTTTTGACTCAAAATTTATTCATTTTGCTCATTTCTAATCTCTTACTCTTGTTCTTCGAGGGATAAAACCTTTATAAAAGTTGAACTGGGATTGTTTCAAAATCCACGTAAATAATTGAATATTGTTTGTGGAGCTTAGAGTATATCGCCAAGAAAGTTTTTAGCTTTGGTGTCTTTGATACTTTTTAACAGCGATTTCTTGTCCCGTTGGGGGGAGAAAATGGTTGAGCAGTGAATCAAAATGTTTATTAGTGGGCACAATTTTTATGGCATAATTATTGTCATAATGAAAGTTGCAACACGTGTAAAGGTTAATTAGTGGTTAGCTTACATACATATAGGGAGAGAGAAAGAGAGGGAGAGAGCTAAATCAAGTAAATAATGTTTATTATTATTATTATTATTATTATTATAGTGCATATATAATCCTGTTTAATTAACATATATTTAATATATATCAAATTTTGATATATGTATATTATTTATTGTAATTTTTTAAATTTACAATATGTATATATTATATATTAAATATATATGTAACATATATTAAATATATACGTAACATATATTAATAGATATAAAAAATATATTATTTATGAGTTTTTTTTGAACAAACTGAAAAAAATATACAAAATATATATCGTAATATATACTATATTTTTGTATACATATACCATTTATTAATGTTTTATCTTTTTAATTTTTTTAAATTTACAATTTATATATATTATAGTAATTGCAAATATCAAATATATACTTAACGTATATCAAATTTTAATATATGTATACTATTTACTGTTTGTTTATTTTTTTAATTTTTCAAAATTGAAATATGTATATATTAAATTAGTTGCGGATACCAAACATATATTTAATGTATATCAAATTTTGATGTACGTACTCCGTTTACTATTAGTTTATAAATTTTTTTATTTTTTTAAATTTGTAATATGTATACAAAGTAGTTATAAATACTAAATGTATATCAAATTTTAATATACGTAATGATATTTTATCTTTTTAATTTTTTAAAATTTACAATCTGTATATACTAAAATAGTTGCTGATATCAAACATATATTTAATGTATACTAAATTTTAGTATATATATATTATTTACTGTTAATTTTTTTTTTTTAATTTTCAAAATTACAATTTGTATATATTAAAGTAATTGTTGATACCAAATTTATATTTAACGTATATCAAATTTTAGTATGTGTTACTATAATTTTTTTTTTGCACCAATTAGTATACATCGATAAAATTAGTATGTGTTACTGTTAATTTATTTTTTTTATTTTTTTTAAATTTATAATATATATATATATATATATACAAAATAGTTGTAAATATTAAATATATATTTAACATATATACGTTACTATTTATTATTAATTTATTTTTTTATTCTTTTGACATTATGTTTAAAAATAATATGTTAAAAATATTAATCATATATCATTAAAATTTATTTTAATATAAATTAAATCCAAAATTTTATTTTGTTTGACGTATTACAAAAAATTCAAATTTCTATTATATTGATATATTTTTTTTTGACAAATTATTATTATATTGATTTCAAAAAATTGATTTGATTCATAACGTGGGAGGAAAGTAAGTACCTATTATTTGTCGTGCCTATATATTATTGGGCCACGTAATTTAAAACTCAAAAGAAGATGTACACGTGTTTAGATTTTGACACAAAGAGGTAATGATTCAATGTTGTAGACGTGTTTTGATTTGTAAAAGACTAATGAACTGAGATAGAAAGAAAGCGAGTCGGCAGGACATGGGCAATACGTCTGCCCATGACGTCATTATCAGTTTTCTCTAACCCATTTTCATTCATTCATTATTCATTTAACAAGGGGTGGATATATTCGGCTTAATGCTTTCTAAAACTTAAAAGGTATGGCGCCTAAGTTTTATAAATAAATTGCATTTATTTGGTTGTTGGGGTGGAACTAGTTTTTTTAAAATGTTTTTTTAGATAATATGATTAAAAATAGTTTAAATTAGGGATAAAGTATAAATTTACTCGTAATATTTAGTTAAAAGTGTAAATCAACACTTAATATTTTTCGAGATACGAATATGACTCTAACGTTATAAAAATGAGTCAATGCGCCCCTTATTTCTGTTATCTCCATTATCTTTCTTTCTCTCTATACTTTTTTTTAAAATTTTTTTTTCTTTCTTTATTTTTATTTTTTTAACTTGTATTTTACATTTACCTATAAAATATTTATGTGTGCATATACATATAATTTGACTTTTTCCATTTATTTTGTATTTATAAGTTTATATAATGATAGTTGTAATTATTAATAAATTATATTATTAGAATATATAATAAAAATTTAAAAATAATTAATTGTGATATTGAATAAGTACATTCTAAATTTTTTTTAAAAAATATAATAACATGAAAATAAATTAATTAATGAGATAACTAGTTTTTATCAAAAGTTGTTTAGAAATTTTTTTTATCATTTTTCAAATAATTTAAAAAAAAATAAAACTAGTTATCTCATTTTAAAAATAATTTTTTAAAATTTTATTAATAATTAAAACTATCATTATATAAACTTATAAATAAAAAATAAATGAAAAAAGTCAAATTATATGCATATACACACATAAATATTTTGTAGATAAATATAAAATACAAGTTAAAAAAAACAAAGATAAAGGAAGGAAAAAAAAAATAAAAAAAAAAAAGGAAAAGTGTGGAAAGAGAGAGAGATAATGGAGGTAACAGAGATAAATGGCGCATTAGCCGATTTTTGTAACGTTAAGAATATATCCGTACTTTAAAAAATATTAAGTATTGATATGCACTTTTAGCCAAATATTAGAGTTATATTTGCACCTTATCCCTTTAAATTACAAGCGAGTGAAACCCGCGCTTCGCTGCAGTATTTAATATTTTATATTATTTTAAATGAAGAAAGATAGTCATTAAATACACGACATATGATATTAATTATTATTTTTATAATATTTACATAATACAAAAATATCTATTGTATTAAGACATTTTAAAATTATTTGTCTTAATACTGTAGACAATTAATTTAAAATTACAGTTCATTTACTGTATTAAAACATATAAAGATTTAAGAATTTTATATCTTAATATATTATATATAATTAGTTCAAAAAGTACAAAACATTTAGGCATATATAGATTCCACATTCTGTCTAACGCAAAAAAAAAAAAAAAAAAAAAAAAATCTTTTATTAATTTTCCATCTGTTTTATTTATATTCTAGTAAATTATTTTGTTTTTTTCATATCACTGCGTTTTTTATCACTATAAAAGAAAAAATAAATAAATGATTATAACAATTATTTATTTTATTGGAAAATATTGAAAATACTTTTAATATAGTTTTTTTGTCAAAAAAAAAAATACTTTTAATATTGATAAAACCATATACATATCATTATAATGCAAAACCCTGATAAAATTATAGAAAATGGAAGAAAACTGTAGAAACTTACTGAAACAATATATATTGAAGTAAAGAAAAAACCTAGGCTCTTTTTAAATATAGCCCAATTCACTTTTTTTTTTTTTTTAAGAGTTTTGAGAAATATTATTTACATGAAGGGTTTTAGCATTTACAATAATAATAATAATAAAATAATAATTTTTTGGGGACAAATATCAAAACTCAACAACCTAATGACTGAAACCCACCTCTTTGCTTCACATTTTGGTATTCGCAGCATCGGACTTAGAAATCTGCCTGCATTAAATTTTTGTTGGATATTTGGCAAAAAAAAAAAAAAAAAAAAAGATTTTTGTTGGATCCAGCCCGCCTAGGAAGCGTTAGTGTTTTATTCATTTGGACTCCAACTTTGTTGGGCCATACAAATGGGTCTTGGGCCTTGGCACCGTTTACTCATAAAACCATTTTACATATGCTGCACTCAAAATTTCTTCTTGTAAAATGTATAAGCCCTTGTCTACAAAATTATGATATGGGTAAATTACTGCTACATAAACAGTAACTAAAACATGAGTTTTAGTATATATAATAATTTCTCTATAGAAACAATTTTTAAAAGAAAAATTAGTAGTTAGAATTTAAATTTTTAATTTTTTCCTGCATTATAACAATATATTTTTTATATTATAGAGGTCAAATAGATAATAATTCTCACTAACTTGCTATAAATTCTTATTATTTTGATAAATGGAGAACTCAAATTTGAGACTCTCACTCTTTATAATTTTGGGATATGATATCTTTATATTCTTGAGGCTGCAAATGTAATCCAAAATTTAAAGGAAAAAAGAGGTTGTTAAATTTTAATAGGTAATTTTTTTTGTATTATGCAACATATATTCCATTACTATATTATTATTGATCTAAAAATTTAAATGTGTAGGATATAATCATTGTATCAATCAAC
>CATKHJ010069981.1:0-15223 GCA_949750685.1 Vernicia montana
AGCAAATGGATGTGAAAACTGCCTTCCTACATGGTGATTTGGAAGAGGAGATATACATGGAGCAACCAGAGGGTTTCGAAGAAAAGGGAAAAGAGGACTATGTTTGTAGATTGAAGAAAAGCCTTTACAGCTTGAAACAGGCACCGAGACAATGGTATAAGAAGTTTGAGTCAGTTATAGGGGAGCAAAGCTATAAGAAGACCACTTCAGACCATTGTGTTTTTGTGAAGAAATTCTCTGATGATGATTTCATTATACTTTTGCTCTATGTTTATGATATGCTGATTGTTGGCCAGAATGTTTCCAGAATCAACAACTTGAAAAAACAGCTGAGTAAGTCTTTTGCCATGAAAAATTTAGGGCCAGCAAAACAAATTCTTAGCATGAAAATTATCAAAGACAGAAGCGCCAAGAAATTGTGGTTGTCACAGGAGAAGTACATTGAGAAAGTACTTTAGAGATTTAATATAAACAAGGCTAAAGCAATTAGTTGTCCTCTTACTAATCACTTTAGACTAAGTTCTGAATAGAGCCCTTCTACAGACGAGGAGAAGGAAGAAATGAACAAGATTCCTTATGCTTCAGCAGTTGGAAGTTTGATGTATGCCGTGGTGAGTATACGGCCTGATATTGCTCACTCGGTTGGAGTAGTGAGTCGGTTCCTTTCAAACCCTGGTAAGGAATATTGGGCTGCAGTAAAATGGATTTTCAGGTATCTTCGTGGTACTTCCAAAGTATGCTTATGCTTTGGAGAGAACAAACCTGTACTAGTTGGCTACACAGACGCAGATATGGCTGGTAATGTAGATTCAAGAAAGTCTACATCTAGTTACTTGATTACATTTGCAGGAGGAGCTGTGTCATGGCAATTAAAGCTACAGAAGTATGTTGCACTGTCAACTACTGAAGCGGAGTTTATAGCAACAACTGAAGCGGAGTTTATAGCAACAACTGAAGCGGAGTTTATAGCAACAACGGAAGCTTGTAAATAGTTGCTATGGATGAAGAAGTTCTTAAATGAACTTGGTGTGCAGCAAGACAGATATCAGTTGTTTTGTGATAGCCTGAGTGTTATTCACTTTGGGAAGAATTCCTCCTTTCATTCAAGATCAAAGCATATTGATGTGAGATATCACTGGATCAAGGATGAACTGGAGAAGAAGCTACTACAACTTGAGAAGATCCATACGGATGAAAATGGATCAGACATGCTGACAAAAATTCTACCTAGGGAGAAGTTCGAGTTCTGTCGATCAGTTGCAGGAATGGTAGAGCCCTCAATGTAGTCGGGAGGGGGAGATTTATTGGTAATGGGTCCCTACTCATTGGGGCCCACACTTGACAAATGAAAATGAGTGGTGCCTAATAATTGAAAAAAAAAAAAAGTTAGAAAGTTAGCTAAGTTAGCTAACCAACCACCACCAATCACTCACTAATTAGCTCAACAACCAAAATTTTCATTTGAAAATTTTGCTCTTTGCATGGCTATTTAATGGAAGGCAAGAGGCAGAAAATTGCACAGGCAATTTTAAAGAGCCAGAGAAAATTTCTCTAAAGAAATTTGAGAGAGTTTTATAGTTTTAGAAAATAATTTCTAAAAAAGGAGAGTGACAAAATAGTGAGAAAAATACTGTGAGTGCCACTATTTTAGGTTTATCTCATTTTTGTTGTATTGCATCTAGATTTAATCTAGAGAAAACTCTCTTGTATCTACTATTTGTAATAGTGAAAGTTTTATTTGGAGTTTGACCAATTGACGTAGCCCAAAATTAAGGGTGAACTACGTTAAATTGCTGTTGTTATTTTTGTTAATTGTTATTATTCCACATTTTGGTACCCATGAGCCCAACACGAAGAAGAATGTCATAAATCATAACCATTAATCATTTTTAGTGCCCAATGAATTAAATTAACCCATCAACCCAAAACTAAGAATTTAACTTTACACATCAAGAATCCAATCGAGAAAACAAACAAACAAACAACCTCAAATATTGTACAAACTTACACAAATCCACCAAATATAAACAACCCATAGATCAAAAACAGAATACAATGCTGAATTGCATTTTCCATATGCAATTAAACCCATCAACTAATTGGCTTCTCAATCATCTTCTCACTGCCACTGCCCACTAAAATCAAACCAAACAATAATCAATTACTTCTATTTTCCCAATAGAAATCGAAATTAAAAAAATAAAAAATTGAAATGTTACCTTCTTTGATCAGCTGATTTGGGTTTTAAGATTAAATTGGGTAGGTAGGAATTGATTTTTATTGCCATTATTAGGATAATCCAATCCAAGAAAATCAGAGAAAGTATCAATTGACGGTGAGGGAGTTTATCCTCTTTCATTGGAGTTGCTGGTGGCCGGAGTTTGGGTTGGCGTTGAAGTAGACCTGTTCAAATCACATGTCGGGCCGGACTTGACTTTTCAAGCTTAAGCCCAATCCCAGCCCTACCCGGCCATACAGGCCTATTATTTTGATCAAGCCCAACCCGCATCAAAATATATATAAATTTTTCGGGCGGACCAAGCTTGTCGGGGGGTCTTAAAGAAATGATACTCTCAAGTTCGCCCAAAAAATAGTCGGGTTTTTTAGATTCAGGCTCGGGCGGGCTTAAGAAAAAAAAATATATGTCCAAGCTCGAATTTTTTTTTGACAGGCTTAGGCGGATCGGGTAGGTACCCAATCCCATAAACAAGTCTACGTTGGAGTCACCGTTTTTGTTGCTGAGAGAGAGAGAGAGAGAGAGAGAGAGTTGAGAATTGAGAAGGAAATGAAGAGTAAATGTGGGTGTGATTTAATATTTGTACAGAGAGAATTGGTTATGTTTAGGACCTGAGAAACTAACGTGTATTTGTAAGAAAAAGGAGGAGCTTTATTTTGTAAACTTTTTATTTGCAAGGTAAATTTGTAATTGTATTTTCTTTTTTTATGACTTGTGTAAAAGATCCTTGAATTAATTAATTAATTAATTTTATTAGGCCTAATAAAATATTTGGGCCTTTAACTAAATTATAGGTCTATTCTAATTTAATTTTGGTGCAAACAAATAATAATAATTGTTATTAATTTTATTTAAATTTTTAAAGATATTCTTGAACCAATTCATTTTAATGGTAAATGACGTGTTGGACTTAACATCAATATGCCGAACGTAGGAGAAGCGTTGCTAGTCTAATGGTAAATGATAAAAGCACATTTCGTGAGAGGTCATGCATGGTTGAAAAATTCAGTTCTTTCTTTTGCAAAACAGGATCTCTTAGACTAGTACATGTCAATTCACTAGACAAATTGACTTTTCATCTGACATATTCATCTCAAATTATTTTAAATTTTTTAAAAATAGAAATTTTTTAATTATTCTCCTTATTATTTAAATTTTTTTAATATATTAAACTCTTTCAAATACAAATGTGTTATGTTGTATGAATTTTATTATTTTTAAATATTATAAACAAAATAAAAAATAATATTTTTTAATTAAGGAAAAAACTTTTTTAGAAATATAGCAAGTAATTTAAAAGCTATGACCTAAATAAAAAAAATAAAAAAAACTTTAAACTATTATTTTTTTTATAAGCTAATAATAAATTTAAAAGTAACAAATACCAATAAATATATTTTAAAATTTTATTAATAAATATTCTTGTAAAAGTTTATCTATAATATCTGTAAAAGTACTGTACAACGTTGAAAAAAAATAACCTTGCGTCTAGGAAAATTAAAATGTATTAAAAAAAAGATTTTACTCTCTCTTCAGTGTAGAAATTAATAAAAAATAAATATGAAAATTAATAAATAGTATTCTACTTTTAGAAATTTAAAAGTAATTTATGAAGTAAATAAATATAAAATATTAATTTATTTTTAAAAAGTTTTCTTGAAATATATACGAGGATAAAAGGGTAATGTAATCAATTATAATAATAAGGATAATAATAGAAGTGTGAAAAATCTTTTAAGGAGTATCTATTTTTTATATTTTTTCGTAAATAAAATTATTTTTTCATAATTCTTCTTAGTTGCGAAATTTTTTTTAATTTTATGAAATTTTGACTCTTTTTATGTAAATTAATAAGTTACGAAAAAATTTCTAAATTAACGAAAAAAAAAATAATTTCGTAATTAAGAAAAAAAATTACTTTTTATATTTTTTTGCAAATTAAACTATTTTTTCGTAAAATTTATAGGTGTATAATTTTATAATACTACTTAAAGTCATTTTAATAATTCTCATCTTTAATTGGTAACTTGTAATAATAGGTTAACTTAATTATAATATTTTAAATATAATAATTATATTTATATTTGTCACTATTCTATTGGTCATTTAAAATAAAATAAATTTATTTTGTTTTAAACAAAATACCATAGAATTCACCTATATATATATATTCATACCTCCCCTAATTGGGTGTTTTAAGTTACAAAAGAATGTAACTATAAAATTAAAAGAAAAAGAATTAACGGTGAGAGAAGTTAAGGGGGAAGAAATATCCATCTAATATTGCGTGCATTGCTATTTCGGCTTATTGTACTGTTAATAAACAAAAAAAAAGTTTAAATTACATCTGAAATAAATCTGCATAATTCTGCATGTGGATTGTGAAATCCACAATTACAATATCTAAAAGCTAGCATAATAACAAAAATATAGAATTATTACTATTAAATAAGCAGCACTAGATAACCAAAAGAGGCTACATGAACAGAAACTCTTCTGATCACCGCTTCCAGCAATTCATTTTCAATTAACACGGTAAATGGATGATTTATCACATATATAACAAACAAATATACGAAATAAGATAGCTTGGCATTTTGTAATAAAATATAATACAAGTATATAATGGTCAAGGGATCACTAACATGCATATATATATAATCTAAGCAAACAATTAACAACGCCAAGTCATTTACTGACTAAAATTTAATCTTTTATTACTTACAAGAAATTAGGACTTCTTCTTCTCTATCTTCACCTCCTTTGCTGAGTTCTGCAAAAAGTCTTAACCAACCAACCATGTTTTCTTGTGGTTACAAAATGTCCAAAGACAAGTCCAAGCACTAACCCACAACCATAACCCATCAGAACTACTTTCCAGCCGAAATCGAACAAAAATCCCGAATCTTGATTCTGTTCAACAGCTGGAGGTGAAGCATCAGGATTTTCACAAGATTTTGTCAATGGGTTGCCACATAGTCCCGAATTCCTGTCATAGGAACCATTGTCAAATGTATCAAATTGCTTCCCTTGTGGTATATGCCCTGTAAGATGGTTATGAGACACATTAAACTTCGCAAGAAAAGTAAGTTGCACTAGTTCTTGAGGGATCTCTCCTGAGAGCTTATTATGAGAAAGGTCCAACGACTCGAGCTGCATTAGATTGCCAAAGGACGATGGTATGTGACCAAAGAGAATGTTGTTGGAAAGGTTTAGAGTCTTAAGCCCCTTTAGTTTCCCAATAACTTTGGGAATCTCTCCTTCAAATCTGTTGCTTGAGAGATCAATAATTGTTAAGACTTCTATGATCCTTTCATATTGCCTTCGCACACCTTTGTCTACCACACTCATTGAGTAAAAATAATATCCCTGGAATATGCATCCTTCAACACTCATGTTTGCTTGCAGGTATGCTAAACTGTCCGAACCAACAACTTTCATGGCATTCCATCTTAGAAAGCAATCAAAAGGCAACTTGCCAGAAAAATTATTAGAAGAGAGGTCAATAATACGCAACTTGGGGAATGTAGTATCGGATTTACATCCCTGTACCCTACCATGGAAAAGATTAGAATGTAATATGAGAATTTTTAACTTGGAGAGCATACCAAGCCCGAAGGGAAAAGTATCATTGAGTTGATTTTTTCCGAGATCAAGACTTTCTAGCATAGAACACTTGGTCAATGATCTAGGTACCTGTCCTTGGAGCTTATTATGATTCAAATTAATCATCTTTATTTGGTTTCTCTGTGTCCATGTTTGAGGAATGTTGCCGCTAAAAGAATTATTCTCTAAATTCAGAACTGATAGATAATGACTAAAGTTGCCCAAACATTGTGGAATCCTGCCACTTAAGTTGTTATGAGACAAATCAAGTGCTTCAAGAGAACTCAATTTGCAAATCATTGGAATTGAACCTTGTAACTTATTTGACCCAAGGAATAGATATTTTAATTGGGTTAGGTTCATGAGCCAAGATGGGAGCTGACCAGTCAATTGATTGGCAGCTAGGTTTAAAATAACAAGTTCGGTTAAGTTGGCTGAAAATGAAGAGATTTCACCAGTAAGATGATTATCAGCCAAGTCTAGACACTCAAGTTGGGTCAATTTGGCTAAAGAATGGAGGTCACCATGTAAATTGGTTTTCTTAAGACACAATAACTTAAGTTTAGTCAGTTTATCAAGCCAAGACAAGGTCCCAGAACTACTGAAATTATTTGAGTGAAGAGAAACAATAGTTAGCTGAGTAAGGTTTGACAAGGAAGAATAAGGTCCGGTTAATTGATTAACAGATAGGACTAAACAGGTAAGTTGGGTTAAGTTGGCTAGAGAAGAAGGGATATGACCAGTAAGTTGATTAGCAGCTAAGTTCAGATAAGTAAGTTGGGTCAACTTGGCCAAAGAAGATGGAATCTGACCTAATAAATTGGTTTGTTTAAGACTCAAATACCTGAGTTTGGTTAGCTTATCAAGCCAAGACAAGGTCCCACTGCTAAAATTATTGGAGAAGAGGGAAATATGTTTTAGCTGGGTGAGGTTTGCCAAGGAAGAAGGTATTTGGCCTGTAAAAGAGTTGACTCCAACATCCAAATTAACAAGCTTGGTAAGATTACCAATTGAAGAAGGAATCACACCTGAGAACTTGCAGTAACAAATAAAAAAATCTTCTAAGGACTGGAGATTTCCTATAGAGGCAGGTAGATGACCAGTAAATCTTGTGTTTGTGAGATTAAGTGACTTAAGGTGACTGCTCCACTTAAATTCAGGTAAAAGACCAGTGAGCTCAGGATTATGTGGCATGTAAAGAATCTGAAGCTTTGGTAGCTGAAAGATGGCCACTGGGAATTCACCATACAATCCACAATTCTCCAGATGTAGAGAAGTTATTGAAGATAAATTTGCCAGTATACCAGGTACAGAGGAAGATATGTTCACAAAATCAAGATGAAGATATTCTAGGCTAGTTAAGTTTTGCACCATACCTCTTAGATTTGGCCTTTCAATCTCCAACAAGTTTGAAGACAGGTCAAGAGAAGATAACTTGGACAGTTTTGAGATTTCAGATGGAATTTGGCCAGAAAACAGAGAATTGGATAGATTGAGATGTGTTAACGTGGAAAGATTGCTGAACTTTGATGGTATTTGAGAGAAATTGAAGTTATTGAAGGCAAGATTAAGCTTTTGAAGATGAACAAGGTGAAAAAGACTACTATTGGAGTTGATCGAACCAATTAGACAGCTACTACTAAGGTCAAGGCCGATCACATAACCTGTGTTTTCATCACATTCGATGCCATCCCATGAGCAACAATCTCTGTTTACTCCTCCCAGGTTCCAGGAAGCAATCTTTGGATAGGCAAGAGGATAATAAGGACAAGCATATTTGTCAATGATAAAGCTTCCCTTGAACTGCAACAAGGCAGAACTCTCATCACTATGGCACAATGGATTTATGGATGAAAAGAATAACGTGAATTGAAACAGTAAGAGCAGAGGAAGTAAGCACATGCTCATCATTTTGGTGTTTTTATATCTAGGAAAATAGAAGTTGTGAGTTGTATGGAAATGTTAAACTGGTATTAGCTTCTGTCTGGTTTTAATTTCTGGGATTTTTTTCCTTCTATTTCAGCAACACTATTTTTCTTCATTTTTTTGGGTTTTTGTTGCTTTTTTTTCTTTCTTTTTTTCAAGGTGGATTGTCAAGAAATTTCTGGGCTTTCTCTTTTTATTGTTCAAGCAATGATGAATTTTAGATATTTTTTTTTTATAGGTAAAGCATATCTTTAAAGCTTTGAATTTTTATATGTTTAATTATTGACTTTTTAAAAATTTATTTATCCACACATCAAGCTCTTAGTCATACGTCTTGAGAATCATCACCTATTTTTAGTACGCGTGTATTTCACTCTAATTAACCCGTTTAAAAGTTTTTCAATATGTAGAAAAAGAAAAATTTAAAAATTTAATGTAGATAAATAAATTTTCAAAAACTCAAAAGCTAAATTTATAAAAATTTAAGTGCTTAAAAATGCCTTTCGCCATTAGTTTTAATAGTCCAAGTTTGGTAGAGTATTTTGACTAAAAACTCTTGTATAAAAATCTGGATATTTTTCCTCAACTTGAATTTTCTTTCTTAATTTCTTAGTCCAAATTCTCTTAATGTCACCGCACAAACAAAATTCAATATAGTTGCTATATGTATATGGAAAAATTATGTCAATAGTGTTTAAATTTTTTAAAATTTACTATTTTGATGTTTGGATAATTTTTTTGTCTAATAAGTTTCTTAACTTTGAAAAATAATTTTATATAAGTGATTTTAATCTTTTTTCGATCACTGAATGCTAATTTGTAAGTCTCATTTCTCTTAATTTGTAACTCTCCAACTCTATTTAAAATTTTATTTTGGTATTAAGCAACTCAAAAAAAAAAAAAAAAAATTATTATCCTTTCTTCAATCTTAAAGATTTTAAAATTACAAATCAACACTCAGGTGATTTAAAAATAATTAAAAATATTTATATGATATTATTTTTAAAAATTAAAACAACTTGTCAGACAAAAACATTATTCATACATTAATATAATAGATTTTAAAAAAATCAAATAGTAATGATGTAATTCTTCCTATGTATATTAACTAATTTGGTGAGAGCAGTTGTATTGCATATAATGATTATTTGAAAGTCGTTGGCAAAAAAAAAAAAAATTATTTGAAAGTATTATTTAATTGTTTTGAAATTTTATTATTAAAATGTAATATAATTTCTTTTATAAATGAAATTTTATGACCGATTAATTTAAAAAAAAAAAAATGCAATCTGAATCCACCTAAAAACACTCAAAAATATCTGAAATCAAAATATTGAATTCAAAGTAATCTAGAATCCTATTTGATTTGACTCATTTGCCATGGATATGAGTGGTTGCTTTATATATTGATTTAATGTTAGGAGACCTCGTCAGGACAGGAAAAATCGGGAACCCGAGGCCAGGCCGGTTCAGTTTTAATTTCATATTCAGCCAAGGCCAAAACCGAGAAAAACATTTTTTCTCGGGATTTTATTTTTTTTTAATTTTTCTTTTTTTTTTTTTGTGTTTGGATATTAAAAAAAAAAATTGGACTAAAAAAATTAAAATTTATGATTTGACTAAATAAAAAATTACAAAATCCAAGTAAGTACATGCCAGCCTATTTTGGTTCGACATTCGTGTATGCAGATCGCGCGCTCACACGTTGAACTTAAGCCCAATACCGTGGATTTGCACCCTCCCCCTCCCACGGGCGCGAGAGAGAGCCTTCTTGACTACTTTTTTAACTTTGAAAGGATGAACTTTTGAATATATACATCATTCTAACTTTGCATTTTTCCAATGTGAGATAACTTACTCCTCCCTCATTTTTCTTAGTGTAGAGTTTACTTTAAGTTTCAAATTACCATTCACTCATTCACCATTTTGAGTATATGAATATTCAAATTCATATTTCTTATGTAGAAGAATACAAATTTAAGTAGACTTCCTACTACCGAGTAGTGAAACTTACCCGAATTTGGATATCAAAATGGTCACTTAATGAGTTAATTTATCATAATTTATTCTAAATAATTATCTCAAATTCATATTTCTTCTAAGTAATGTTCATTACTTACTCTAATAACGTTTATTAATTTTAATTATATGTATATTATATTTTTTTTTAACATATAAATAATAAATATATTAATTTATTTAAAATTCCGGTTCGACTCCGGTTGAACCTCTGACCCGTGACCCTCTGCCTTCACCGGTTCTAAGACTGAGCCGAGTTTGAAAACATGATCAAAGTGAACTTTTTTTTTTTTCAATGAAGAAATTAGTTACTATTAATAGAATTTTACACTCAGAAAAATACAATTAGTAATTACAACAATAAGAAAAACTCAAAACAAGGACTTAAACTTAGACTTGAGGCTCAAATAAAATATACACATCACTGGGTTTTGAACACTGGACTTAAAGCCGAGTAAAATAAAATTACAATAATATCCTTTATAATATCTTAAAATTTTAATTATAAAAATTATTATTTGGACATTTATTTTAGTAAAGTAAATTTATTTATTTATTTATTGGTTTAGTAAAAAGTGAATTTATTTAAGTAATTTATAGAAATTATTTACTTAATTATTATTATTATTATTATTATATATGTTAAATTGTTTTGCTGGCTGAAGAACGGAAAAAGAGAAGCAGTGGCAGTGGAGAGAGAGAGAGAGAGAGAGGAGGAGAAATCAGCTCCGATCACCGCCTTCCAGACGTCCATCGTCGACACGCGTCGGGCCATTGGAAAGAGGAGACAAAGAGCTTTCCAACGCCACCAGTTCGGTCGCCGTCCGCAGCCGCACCTCCCATAAAAGCGTTCGCCAGCCAAAAATCTTTTGAGTTTCATTTCGTCAACTTTCAGACCTCCGTTTTCAATGATTCTGGTACCGTTGAGTTCCACTTCTCCTAAGTTTCGATTTGGTATCTGATTTGCTAATTTTGGTGAACGTTTGATTTTCATCGGAATCTGGTGAAGTGCAGGACTGCCGACAAATTTTTCGGCGACTCTCCGGCGAGTGAGGGAGAGTGGAGTACATTTTCGGCATCTACGTTTCGATACGAATCCATTGGCACCAATTTCGCCGTTGACGTTTTCCGGCGACTCTCCGATGAGTGCGCCCGGTAGTCCAAAATTGATCCTTGATAGCTAATTTAATATTAGAATTATTTATTTTGGCTCGGTGGAATTATTATGAATTTAAATAATTAATTGTGGATAAATTATTTAAGAGTTATTAAGGAAATAATATAATTATTATTGGAATTTAATTGTGAGAATTGCTATCAGGAGCCAGTTGGGATATTCGATATATCGACATTGAGTCTGTTGTCTAAGTTCAGGGGAATTAGGTCTACTTTGGAGAAACTCTGCCATATTTTGGTAGATTTCTCTATGGTCTTAGGACGTGTCTATATGTTGATTTTTATAATTCTTATCCTGATAATCCGTTAATATTTTATTTTCTAGATCGTCCAGGACTATCTTCTGCGGCCCCAGGTCCCAGTTGTTGATCGAGTCTGATTTTCTGCATCCGTGTCGTGAGTGATACTTTCTAATATATTTTTTTGTATTTCATGCATCTACATTTACTATATGTATATAATAATGCATTATGAACATTAATTGAGCATGTTGGCATACTTATATGTGATTGCTTCATTAATTATGTGAGTTGCATATTAATTGTGGATGCTGGATGGAATTGGGATGACACAAGGATTCACCCAGGATTGTGATTATGATATGATGATGATTATGTTTGATGAGCTGTGACTGGTATATGACGGCTTGGAGCTTGTTCATAGCTCGCTGCTGCCAGTCGGGTCGGCGCTGCGTGGCATAGGCCATGGATGGCTGGGACCCTATGTATTGGATTTTGAGATATAGTAATGTGAATCAGACAGCCAGGATAGGGGGATCAGCTCCCCAGATTGAGGTTTAGTGCGAATCCTGTGGACCGATTCCTATCCCTGTTTGATTGTATAATTATCTGATTATTTGAATGTATGACATGTTGCATAAGCATTATTATTAGATTGGTGTTAGATCACCAGGTTTGTATATTGGTTAGTATTATTCACTGAGTTGAGACGCTCACCCCTGTCTCACTATTTTTTTTTCAGGTTGCAGGGTGAGCCTGGTTATTTTATTATTGTTGAGTTTCCCTATCATCTCCTCCGGCAGTGAATTTTATATGTTGTTGTGTATAATTTTATAATTCTAGAATTCCGCAATTACAGTAAATCAAATTTATGTCTGTATAATTTTTGATGATTGGTTTTTGATGTCTGTAATATGACATGATAAGATATTCTGTTAAACAGAAACCTGTTGATATAGTGGGATGCGACTGGATGAATATATTATGATATTGTTACAGGTTCTGTTGGCATGTGGGCCCTTAGCCCTTGATTTATGATTCTCTGGTATATTATTTGTTGACTTGTGTTGTCAGGCTGACTACGGGTTCTGAAAGCCTTAAGCTTTCTCGTACCCTAGTGCTGGTCACGTGCCCCTAGAGTCGGGCGTGACAAAGTTGGTATCAGAACTTTTGGTTTATTTTCCTAGGGAACTGTAATTGCAGAGCATAGGATTCCAACACGTATTTCTATGTTTCACTTGTTTCTAGCTTCTGCAGTACCTTAATGGTTACTTAGTAGTATATACGAGTGTGATTTATGTTATGTTATGTGTGGACTGTCATTCTTCATTTGATAAACCATTCTGTTTTTTTTTTTTTCAGTATAATGAGTACTAGAGATAGAAGAGCAACTGCTAGAACGCAAGCTCTTCTTGTATCTGGGATTGGAAGGTTCTTCTTTGATTTGGCCACTTTGGATCAGGTCTTCTATTTTAGATGCGGTGGCAATCAAGGCTTTAAAGTCTGGGAGGTATTGGGTGAGGAGGTGATTTTGGTAAACCAAAAGAAGGTTTTTGATAATAATGTCAATCTGCTATTGTTCAGCAGGATGGTTCACCATTTGAGCAGCCTTGGCCCTCCACCCCGTAAGGAATGTGGAGAAGGACTCCTTTTGGTACTGCTTGGTAGTCTCAAGATCCCTCCTTGTGACATCAACCTCTATGTTGTAGTGATATTGCTTTACAAAAGCATTGCAGATGTCATCCCAAGTTTGCTTCTGGTTCATGTCTAGGTCTACAAATCATCTCATTGCAGCCTCAGTCAAAGACTGTTGAAAGAGTTGAGCAAAGAGCTCATTGTTCACCCCCAAAGGATTCATCGCCCCCACATACATTTTCAAGTGAGTTTTAGGACAGGTGGTTCCATTGAACTTGTCTAGGTTTGGCATTTTAAACTTAGGTGGAACCCTAGCATTGGGAAAGAGTGTCAAGGAGCTTACATCAATCACATCAACATGCCTCTTGATATTTTTTAGGGTTCTTTCCATGGCTTCAAATTTTTCCATGAAGGCTTTGAGATCAGGATGGGAGAAAGCTTCCTTTCCTTGAAAAGGATTCAATGGAGAGGAAGTAACGGAGTGGGTGGTGATATTTGGGGTTTCCATGGCTTAAGGAACACTAGCTACAGCCTTGCCTTTATTAGTGAGGTCAATTACAGTCCTGGAGGTAGAGCCAATGTTTGTGTGGGCTCGGGTCAAAGCAACTTGATTAAGGTTTGAGGCAGCTTGGTTCAAAACTGGGCTTGGGCTATTGATACTGGCTCAACTAACCATGGCTTGCACCTCTTCTAGAATGGAATGTCTCTGATCTTTGAGCTCGGTCCGTATTGCTTGCATATTCTCTTTTTGTTTGATGATGAGAGTGACTAAGAGTGTGTTCAGCTGAGTTGCTTCCTTGGGATCATTTGGATCATCAACATTCGGGTCTCTTGGCAAATTCCCTTCTAGATTGGCCATTTTCACCTTACAACCAAAGGTAGATGGGTAAGTGTAGGATCACAACAAGTCAAAATGTGTGGAAAGACTATTTGGGGAAAGAAAACGGTATGAGTTTGGTAGACTCTCCACAGCAAGTCAAAATGGCCTATGCCACGCAGCACCGACCCGACTGGCAGCAGCGAGCTATGAGCAAGCTCCAAGCCGTCATATACCAGTCATAGTTCATCAAACATAATCATCATCATATCATAATCACAATCCTGGGTGAATTCTTGTGTCATCTCAATTCCATCCAGCATCCACAATTAATATGCAACTCACATAATTAATAAAGCAATCACATATAAGTATGCTAACATGCTCAATTAATGTTCATAATGCATAATTATATACGTATATATATACAGTAAATGTAGATGCATGGAATACAGAAAAATATATTAGAAAGTATCACTCACAACACGGGTGCAGAAAATCAGACTCGATCAACAACTGGGACATGGGGCCGCAGAAGATGGTCCTGGACGATCTAGAAAATAAAACATTAACGGATTATCAGGATAAGAATTATAAAAATCAACATATAGACATGTCTTAAGACCATAGAGAAATCTACCAAAATATGGCAGAGTTTCTCCAGAGTAGACCTAATTCCCCTGAACTCAGACAACAGACTCAACGTCGAGATATCGAATATCCCAACTGGCTCCCGATAGCAATTGTCACAATTAAATTTCAATAATAAATATATTATTTCCTTAATAACTCTTAAATAATTTATCCACAATTAATTATCTAAATTCATAATAATTCCACCGAGCCAAAATAAACAATTCTAATATTAAATTAGCTATCATGGATCAATTTCGGACTACCGGGCGCACTCACCTGAGAGTTGCCGAAAAACGTCAACGACGTCGGATAGCGGCGAAATTGGTGCCAATGGATTTGTATCGAAATGAGATGCCAGAAATGTACTCAACTCTCCCTCACTCGCTGGAGAATCGCCAAAAAACGCGTCTGCAGTCCTGCACTTCACCGGATTTTGGCGAAAATCAAATGTGCACCAAAATTAGCAAATGAGATACCAAATCGAAACTTAGGAGAAGAGGAACTCAATGGTACCAGAATATCGGAAACGAAGGTCAAAAAGTCGATGAAATGAAGCTCGGAAGATTTCTAGTCGGCGAACGCTTTTCCGGGAGGTGCGGCAGCGGATGGTGACCGGACTAGTGGAGTTGGAAAGCTCTTTTTCTCCTCTTTCCAATGGTTTGGCACGTGTCGATGGCAGACGTCTGGAAGGCGACGATCGGAGTTGATTTCTCCTCCTTCCTCTCTCTCTCTCTCTCTCCACTGCCATTGCTTCTCTTTTTCCGTTCTTCAGCGAGCAAAACAATTTAACATATATAATAATAATAATAATAATAATAATAAAGTAAATAATTTCTGAAAATTACTTAAATAAATTCACTTTTTACTAAACCAATAAATAAATAAATTTACTTTACTAAAATAAATACCCAAATAATAATTTTTATAATTAAA
>CATKHJ010070085.1:0-12957 GCA_949750685.1 Vernicia montana
AAATAAATTATCTACCTCTAATATAGTTTATTTAAAATTTCTATCAAATAATTTCTTTATCAATAATCACATTATAGTAAGTCAAAATTTAAATACTAAATTCCATATAATTTTCTCATTACCTTAATTATATCAATTTAGTTTTCCTTATAAATATATATGATTATAGTTTCTTATTAAAATAGAATTTTAAAATTTGACGGAAAGTCGGGTTGTTACAGGCGCAATTTACGGGTTAGGCAGAGTACTTAGAGGAATTTCTAAGTTCTTCATTCTCAAGCATTTTTAAGTCATTTAAACTGAAAGAAAACACTTAGATGAAATGTTAGATCAATTTAAACTTAATTGCCAAGATCAAAATAGGGATTTGACTTTGAAGAAACTCAACATAGGTCAACATGTTTTTTTTCCTTTATTTTGTTAAACATGTAGAAAGCCTGGAGATGGGATGATGAGGTTGAAGCCGCGGTCTATCAGAGATGGTACACTTGGGCTAGCATACGATATACAAACAGATTGTCTAAGTGGAGGAGGAAGGGTCGGAGACCATATAAGGTACCTGAGGAGGTATGGACTAGATGGATGGCGCACTGGTCCACACATGATTTTCAAAAGAAAAGCGCTGCTGCCTCTGCGAATCAGCGCAGTGAGACTGGGGGTGAGGGATCCGGTGCATCAGTCCACACCGGAGAGTCGATTTCCTTCCTCGAGCGAGAAGCTCGCCTAGTAAATCAATTGATAACTATTTCTCGATTTACATTATATATTTATATAAGATGAATTTTGCATGTAATGTTACTAATGATTGCTATATATATGTTGTATTCCAGGAGAGGGAGTTAGGCAAAGCGCCAGACACTATTGAGCTGTTTGAGGTCACTCACACCGGGAGGACACCCGATGGCGCTTAACAGTTCATAGACAGGAGGTCTCAAGACGTTGCTGTAAGACTCAAACTAGCACTAAACTATTTATGTTTTGCAACATGGATAGAAATTATGTGGTTTATAACATGTATTGTTTCATAATTATAGGATCGCTATCAGGCGCTTTAAGAGTCTGCTTCTCAACCAGCTGAGGGATCTACAACTCCTGCAGAGCCTAACACCACAAAACTATTCCTCCAGGCTGCAGGGGGAGAAAAGAAGAGGAGGGTATATGGCATGGGTGCTAAGGCACCCACCTTTTTTAGCCATGGATTGTCCAACAGCTCCACTGCAAGGTCCCATACTACAAAGATCCCTGATCCGATGGAGATTCGACTTCAGCAGACGGAGCATCGGATGGAGTCCATGCTGTTTAAGTATCAGCACACGCAGCTTCAATCCGACTTGCGGGTTTGAGATATCATCAGAGAGGTGCTATCTGAGTATCTCAGTCCAGCTCACACATCTTCTTCTGCTCCAGCATCACAACAGCAGCAGCAGAACCTGCCCCAGGACACCCCACAGGACCATATCTAGTAGTATTTTTTTCACATTTGTATTATTTTTTCATACATGTACAGTACAAATATGAATAATATTTGTTATATTGGATTTTATATTTTATTTATTAAATTTTCATTTAAAAGACATTTTTTTTCTATATAAAATGTCTTTTATTTAAATATTCTTATATAAATTGAATTTTAAAAAACAAATTTACAAAGGATTATAAATAGAATTTTTAAAAAAGAATTAGCGACGGATTATCCGTTACTAATTCAAACAGTGCTCGTAATTTTAGCAACATTTAGCGACGGAATAATCTATCGCTAAATTTAGCGACATATTAGCGACGAAAAAACCGTTGCTAATACATAACAAATCATTGTCATATTATATCCATCGCTGAATTTAGCTACAACTTTTTCAGTCGCCAATATCGTCGTTGAATTTAGCGACAGATTTTTGTAGCGACGGAGTATCTGTCGCTAAAATTTAGCGACGAATAAACTCCGTCACCTTTTTTTAGCGAGGAGCATTTTAGCAATAGATTGAATGTGTCGCTAAACTGACAGATTCTAGTAGTGACTCCTCCACGTGCCCTTAAGGCCTTCTATAGAAGATTGGGTGATTTTGATTTTTGTTTATTTTTCTGTAATTGTTTATGGGTTCCAAGGCATTTTTAGGTATTTTAGGTTGTTTAGTTTAGGTCCAGTAGGTTAGTTTTATTTTTATTTTAATTATTTTTATTTTTAATGGGTTGTAAAGTGTCATGACTCAACTTCTAAGTCGCGACGATCCTAAGATATGGGTAGCCATAAAGGCACCAACCACTCGTTGAACCCATGAATCCTAACATCCAAACAGAATTTCGGCAGCATAACGGCTGCAACTACAACATACCCAAGATAACTCAACCTTCAGGAAAGTTATTTCTAATAATACAAACTTATATCCTCACTTTAAAATCAATCATACTATATGATCATTATCGCAATACTCAACATATTCACAATTATCATTTCATCACATGACCTAACTTGTTCTTACTAGGCAACTCATGCATACACACCTTGCTGGTTCATACATAAAATATTTGACATCTTAAACTTTAATGAACACATCTTTATGCTAATGTAAAGCTCACATGACTCAAATCATGCATGACATAAACACATAAAAGTGTGCACTATGGGGACAACTCCACATTCTAAAATAAAAACCTTATCTTCTATACGAATGGAGCAACTAAGACTAGATGATAAAAGATATTACTCTGACTGACGATTCCTCGACGGAAAGCGAAGTGCTAGGAATGCCGCTGCTGTTTGCTACGCTTGAAAGTTTTGGGCAAAAACGAGGTGAGTATAAAACTCAATGATAAAATATTATGCATCGTGTCAAGAATGTAGACATGTGCTGAAAATTTGAGTAAATGGGAATTTTACGTAAGTATTAAAAATGATGAAAATTAAATTAAATAACATACACGGTGTGAACGCTTAATTTTCAACCCTAGAGCCCGATGATGAGGAATCGAGCGGTTCTCTTTGGATTTGATTCATTGATTCTAGGTGTTGGCCTGTTTGGGTGAATTTGTGAGTTTTAATTCAAAATTTTCTCATGGATTCTTGAAATTCACATGATTTTATGTTTAATTACATGAAAAACTTGATTTTGGGATTTTTAAAAAATTACATTTTGGTCCCTGAAAAGTCAAAAAATTACATTTATGCCCCAAAGTTGGACGGGCCTGTTCTAGGCAGTGACCGAGGGCAATGGGCACATGGCCCCCCACGCACCCATAGCATCCTGACAGCTTCCATTTTTAAATTCTTTTGAAATTTAAATTCATTTAAATTTGTAACTGATCTCCAATCCTAACATAGGGGATAGAGATCAGTTTTAGAGGATTTATGTGGATTTAAAAGGTTAGAAAAAAAAATTTAAGAAAAAAATAAATAAATGAGAAAAATATATAAACTAAAAGAAAATTAGTTTTGAGGGAAAATTCATTTTTGTGGGAAAAAAGAGAAGTTAGAGATTGAGGATTGGTTTTCTCTGCAATTCTAGACCCGAATTATAGGAATACAAACACAAACAAATAAAGACTTTTACAGAATTAGGTGAATCAAAGCCAAAGAGGATCAAATATATGGTACAAATGTGACTTTTTGGTGGCTTGAGGGCTGAACCCTTGTTATCCCAGTGATTCTAATTGCAATCATGCCTTAAATGGCTTGATATATCCCAGGGATAGGGAATTATGCAGGAGATTCAAGGTTTATTTACCTTAATTTAATTGTTTTTACTTATTTTGTTCATATATGTATTATGTTCATGTTTAGATATTGCTTTTGTGTATGTTCATATGCATTAGGATGTTAGATTCACCATTTATTTGCAATTGATTAATGTTGGAGACTTCTAATGAACAATCAAAGCCTATTTTTGATTGTTCTAAGGAAATAATCCATAAATGAGTTTTTATTTGATTCTTTTATTTGTTTCTGTATTTTATAGTTTTTTCCTTTTAATATCATTCATATACATGTCATATTATGTATTCATATAAAAATTATGAAATTGAACTGTAGAATCATGAAATGGCCGAAAATTGGACTGAAACCTCTACTGCCCAGGAGGTCATGTGCGCACAGCACCCCCACGCACCCACCTTCATTCGTTCTTTGTGTTCTTGTATTTTCTTTTCTGTTTTGATTTGATCTAGCCACCATGTTGAGTTGTTATGGGTTTTGTAGCATATTCATGTTTAATATGATGTTGGGAGGCCCCTGGGTAAGTCATAAATTAACCAAAAACCTGACGAAAAGTAAATCGGAGGAGACAGTTCCTGCCTAGATGAAGGCAGGCGCATGGGGGTACCATACGCCCATAGGGTAGGTGCGTGGGGGACCCTATTTCAGCAACCTGGAGCTTTCTGGAGTTTTTTCCTATTTATCTTTAATTTTATTGGGTTCCATGGTAGACCTTAGCCATCTAGTTCCATTTTAGAAGTTAGGTTTTATTTTATTTTAATTATTTTTGTTGGGTTTGCAATTGAAATATCCTTCACCTTTCGAAGGATCCCCATTCCCTTAATTCCAATTTAATGCTTTAGACTTAGGAATTAAAATGATTGAACATCAATATGCAATCTGGTAATTAAAGCATTTATGCCTGTAATCGGATTTAAAATAAATTGATTACATAGAATTGCATGATGAAGTTTAGGAAAATAATTGGAATTAATTAATTAGTATACATGTTTCGGTTATTATTTGCGCCTTCAATTCTCAAACATGTTTCGTGCAAGCATGAGATGATTAAATTAAAATTGGTAAAAACAATGCATGATTAGGGTTAAAATCAATTAAGATGACATGAAGGCATGATAGAAACCCGCCAAAAGGTTAAGGCATGATAATATGGTAATTCCAAAGCACTGAAGTGGTTAAGTATTATTTGGGGCATGCTTTTGTGTTAAATAATGCACCATATGAATTGGAGTGATCAGTCTTGTGATATCTGTCATACAATCCTAGTCCAAATAACATGATGAAAACATGCATTAACGGGACCAATCAGTAAAAGCCAGCTTCACAGCAGGGCGACTTGGCTGCCTAACACTTTCCCAGAATCGTACCTAAATTCCTTACCCAGAATCTGTGATTTGGATGATTAAGTAATAAGTTAGGGATCCTAGTCACCATTTTCCTAATTTTTAAAAACTAGGTGGCGACTACTTTCTCTGTCTTGGGCCCCTCCCTTGGCGTTTATCTCCCAATGTTCTATTGAAAAGTAGTGCAGAGTCCATCCACCCGAGGCTAGAAATATGGTCGCGACACATGGTAATGATAAAAGTAATTCAATAGCAAACAAGTACTTAATTCAAATTTGAAGAGAAACTACTCTAATTAAACATAGCAATTCATGATATTTAAATAATAGTAAAGTTTCACAGATGAAACAGAAAGTCGGTTTGATAACTTATTTGGTTTTCATGCTTTCATGGGCAGGACTATACTACCGTCCCCATTTCGTGATCTTTTTTTGACTACATGTACGCAAGACTGATCAGGTACTTGTGTTCCTAGATACGTGGCCTTCCTAGGATAAGACTATGACAATTCAAGCTCTATCAAGTGAGCTACCATTGTGTACAAGGTCTGATGGAACTCCCATTAATAGAGGACTTCTATCACGTTGTCAATTTTTTCTACTTTCCAGAAAATTATACATTCTTACCTCACTTACCTCTTACCAAACAATACCTATATATAGATTGTCACTTTATGATTTTACAATGAATCTTTAACATTGAAAGTTACATTTCCTAACTTTAGAATAAAGGTATTTATATAATTTTGATATAAAATTTCTTCACAAACATGGTGAGAATACTAAATCTTACCTTACCTTACCATCCATTTCTCCCAAACAACTTCAAATCATATGTTTTCTCGAACCATGTAAAACATTACATTAAAAAACATTCCCCTTTACCATATCCCAATCCAAGCAATGTAAAGGGGTCTAGATAGGGGTTTTACCATACCTAATCTCTACAGAGTGTAAAGGGGTTTAGCTATATCTGTCTATGAAAAGCGAAAGCAACATGACCCGACTTCATCGATGTTCACTCAACTCCAACTTGATCTATGCCACTAAAACCGTCAAGTAGTTTGATTACTGCAGCGAATCAGTGATTTTTCTACTCTATAATCACTTCTTATACTTATGCATCCATGGTTGTTGGTAATTCTTCCAAATTTCTGATGAGCCTTGTTTCTAGACTTTGTTCTTAATTTTACATCCTTTATTGCTAGGCGAGAGTGTTATTGGGTGGCACAAAATTTGCCAGAAAAGCCCACTTTTAAGGTTAAAATTTGTGAATATATGTTAGTTGGCTTTGGAGAAAGCCTACGCGTACAAGCCTCTCACATTATTATAGTAATCATTGTTTGGCCCGAAGTGCAAATAAGCTCTTCATATTTGGCCTGAAGTGCAAATAAACTCCTCAACTTTATTTTGGAACAAAAATCTTACAAATTATCTTATTTGGTTCATTTAAGCACCTCTGTTTAACAGAGATTTAACACTGTTTAAAATTGTATTAAAATAATATTTTTTTATTTTAAAATACTAAACTATTTTTATTATTTGTTTTAGAATAATTAAAAAAATAAAAAATTCAAGAACAACTTAAAACAAACCCAAACAACCCAGAAACATTAACAGAAAAATCAACCTAGAAAATTCAAAACATCAAGAATATCAATCCCAAAAATTTAAATCTAGCAAGATCATTAACCCAAAAAAATTGAATCCAGTAAGAATTAAAGAGCATATGGCTAGAAACCAACAACAAACAAGAATCCAATAGAATTACCAAACAAGCAAATTAATAATCAGCTTTCTACTTTGATTTCTAACGTGTTCAAATCGATGATGACTCGGCAATATAGGATAGGTAGCTATGGAGATTTGATTTTGACAAGTCCGACAAATTAAGGATTGAAGATGAAATCTAATTGCTAGCATCAAAAATTGATTTAGCCCAATAGAAATTAGTCCAATAATTAGCAATTAGTGTGGGATTTCAATCTCATTGAAGTGAAATTGAAGCAATTTGATCGAATTTTGCATAGTAGGAGAAGGGAACAATTAGTGTGAGATTTCATTCTCCTTGAAGTGCTCTAAACTTGGATCTGGAAGCTTTGAGATGTCCACAAAGTCCACAACAGGTTGCGTTTTTGCAGCAAAGGATGGTTTACTCTTGATCTCCTTCTTCTTCTCCGTCTCACAACCCTCTAAGAATGACATGGGTATTAATGGCTTACCCCTTTTCACTGGAAAATTTGAAGCTACGATGGGGCTTTGTTCCCCCATTCCATCTTGAGATCAATAGGATCAGAAGGATTGTTGATATGTTCCCCCTCTTTGGATAGCTCGATCTCAGCAATTTTTGGTTTACCGTTGGAGAAACACTAGTACCATTATTCTCTCCCATCGTCGTTGTCGCCATTTTCTCTCGGCGACCAGATTGGTGAATTCTCTGGGTCTCCCCAAACGCCCAAAGACACTGCTGTGATATTCAGGGATTATCACCCTCTTTTGCACGAAATCGCTAGGTTGTTCATGGTTTGTTGTTGAGTTTTTAAATTTTTAATTATCCTAAAATAAATAATAGAAATAATTTAATATTTTAAAATAAAAAATATTATTTTAATACAATTTTAAACAGTGTTAAACTTCTGTTAAACAAAGGTGCTTAAATGAACTAAATAAGATAATTTGCAAGATTTTTGTTCCAAAATAAAATTAAAGAGCTTATTTGTATCTCGAGCCAAACTTAAGGGACTTTTTTGTACCTTACCCCTTATATGAATAATAGAAAATTTTTAATATATAAAAGAGTTTCACAATAAATTAAAAACGAAAATGTAGTTTTACAAAAGTCATGCATCTCACTTATTTTGAGTGATAAGTCAAAATTTATATTTTTCTCATCCAACTTATATTCTCAGTTATGAGAATCTAAAGATAAGCTGCTAGAGGCATTTTCCTTCAACAAGTATTACTGAATATTAGCATGTAAAATTAATGTCACAACAATGACATGAAACCACAAGCTGAAGTAGTTTCTCAATACACACAAAACATTAGTACATTAAAAACTAAAACATGTCTAATATATATATATATATACATACAACTTCCACTTTGCTCATTGATAATATTTCGCTCAATGAGAGGAGAATACTCATTACTAGCATATAAACGACTCCAACAGGCCCTTAGCTTGTGAGTCTGAAAATCATACTAACCATAGATCACTAATTGCTTGTATATCAAAGTTTTTGGGCTACTTTCTCATACAGCAGAAATGGTTCGTTGCCACTACTCGGTAATTAGCATCTGAACATCATTACTGGGAGCTGGAAGCTGCAAATTGCGAAACAACAGAAGCAACACGTTAAGATAAGTTGAAGAAAGTAAAGTAGAAATGGTCAAATAAAAATCAATTCTTGTTATAGAGTCATAGGAGAACATTAACATATCACTTCATAAATATATGCATTATTGTCATAATTAGTATGACAAACTATTATGCAACTAATAGCTAATTATAAAAAGATGTACCAATCCAAAATAAGGTATGCAAGCCCGACAATACTCAAACTGATAAGCTACCATAAGAGCGAAAATTTGAGCAGCCATGGATTCACAAGAAATGAATAAGCTTGCCTAAAAATTCCAAATACCTCCCAACTTTCATATATCCCCATATGTCCAACTGTCACGGAGTCAGTTACATTTTATCCATAGAGCCACAGAGGTGTCAACCTAAGAAGATATGCAGTTCCAAATGAACACGCAGGCTATTAACAGTTAAAAAGGCAAAATTAAAGCAGCCATCTATTTCACAAGGAAATGAAATTTTTGCTTTAAGCTCAAATCAACCCCCCAAACCTCCGAAAATATACCACCAAACATGAAATACTGATCATTTTCTGTAAAGGAACTTTCCAATTGATTTGCATATAAACTGGAACTCATCTAGAAGTTCAGAAAAAATTAAGGCCACGTACAATATATTCTGTTGAAGCCATTTTCCTTATAGGCAAAGACCATTCAAAAGTCACAAACACTTATGTTTCTTCTCTTTTTATGAAATTATGGTATGATTCCTAATTCCACAAATCCAGATATAAGACACCAAGTATATGGAGAAACAGAATGATAAAATTTAATTATTCCAAAAACATTTGTAAATTTTAGTTAAATCAGCACAGATTTTCAATTATATATATAACTTATCCACTAAAAGCAGACATAATAACATGAATTATCATCAATTAATCAAAATCAGAGCGGAATTAAGACAATAATCATTCAAATTATTCATCTCAGTGGCTAAAGAATTTTATATAAAATAAAAAATCAGACACCCAAAATCACAATCAATCAATACCTCGAGAATCCGATTCCAGAATCTGCCACAGGACCCAGAGACCTTATCACGGCAAGAACGAACGTTCTTGAATTGATCAAGATCAAGTTTCTTATTGATTATACCCACTTGGAAGTAAATAGAATCAGACGGTGGCAAATCAACCTTGATCTCATCAACACTAAACCATAAAAAGAATCGTTGAACCTCAATCCCTTTCAAATCCGTGATTGACCCGTAACTCAACTTTCCTGTAATTTGCTTATCGTAATAGACCAAGTAATCAAACTGAATATAACACTGCTTCTCCAAAACGACAATGAACCGGCCATCGTCTGAGAGGTTGTAGTTTGTCACTGAGTTAGGTAATAGACCACTTGGGAGGCCAAACTTGGGCAAGATTTCATAGACTGAGGATGAGTCGTGCTGTGATTCAGGGTTTGAGAGAGAAAAGGTGAGTTTAGAGAGGAAAAGGAAGAGAAAGAGAAAGAGAAGAGTGAAACCCAGGTGGGGATATGGATTTGGAGAAGCCATGGAATTTGATTTGATGGGTTTTACATAGAGAAAGTGCGAGGGTTTATACAGAGAGATGGTGAGAGACGTGGGATGATGTTTGTATTTTTGTCTGGTTTTCAAGGGGGAATAAATGGTATGGTATGGTATGATATGGGTGTGAGATTGGATGACTTTGAATGGCTTGGATTGGTTGGATATTTTTGTCTAAATATTATAATAATCTAAGCTAATTTTGGCTAATTTTGATTTTAATTTTAAACTTATCCTATTAAAAATTTGTTTGCATTTAGTTTTAGACAATTATTTTGGCATATATAATAAAAAAAATTGATTTCTTAATAACAAACTCTTAATAAAAACTGTGAGAAATTCTTTTTTTTTTCTTCATATATTTCCTTGTCTAAATAAAAATGATTTGCTCTTAATAGATCTGTATGAACTATCAAAGAAAAATTTATGATTCAACTCAATGTGTTAAAACTATTTAAGAAAAACTTATCTTGAACTATTTACTTTAATTGGTATTTAAAAGGTGTATTTACCATCAAAGGTGAACAACTAAAAACTAATTCATATATATACTATTTAATTAAAATATTAAAAAAAAAATAAAAATAACCTCAATATATCATAAATTCTAAAATTTGAATTTTTTTTCAATTATATCTTATTTTTTTTAATCTTATCAAATTAATATAAAAATATAAAATATTGAAAGATTTCAAATTCGAGTTTCAATAAGAGTTAAATTTATAGAAATCAATAAATAAATAACACAAATTTTTTTTTTTTTTGAAAATAATAAATAACACAAGTTTATAAATTGATATCAAGTGATATGTAGCACGTACCTCCTTGCTAATGTAGGCTATATGCAGTATTGAAATTAAAAACACATATTTACATAATTTATTATCTTAGGAGGAATGAAGCGTTAGCTCTAAAAGCAATCAAAGAACATCCAAAATTTCTTGGCAAAAAAATAAAAGAAAAGAACATCCAAAATTAGGAAACCAACAAAAGCAACTGAGAACTTTTTGCAATCATCAATATGATTTATCCCTCTAGGCACCTACCACTGAAGCAGCAAGAACACCTCCAATCAACTCTAGATATAATGAATCTGGTCGGATTGGATTCGAATTAGGTCATTTCGAGTGTTATTCGGATCGAGTCATTGCGGATTATATTAAGATTTCAGGTGAATTATCGAGTTGATAATTAGAAAGAATTTCAGGTCATTTTTGAGTTTAGCTTTGAGAATAAATTTTCGGGTCAAATCAAAATTGTGTTAGGATAATATAAATGTAAATTTTTCATATATAATATTTCAAAATTTAATAATAAAAATAAACATTATAATTTTAAAATATCCCATATACATTTTAAGTAAAAAATATATAAAATATTTAAAATCTATTATCACATATATAATTTTTAAACATATAAAATATTATAATATAATAAATAAATATCTTTCAATGCCTACACATATAATAACATAATAATAAAATAATCAAACTGGATAATTTTAATATATTGTAATATCAATATATTATTTTTATTCTATCAAGTAATTTAAAATTTTTGTCAAAATTTTAAATTTTAAGATGATAATGCTATAAAATAAAAATAGCTAAATAAATTTTAAAAGTATAATATATTTAATTATATTAATCAAAATAAGATAAATTTGATATTTTGTAAATAATTTTTAATTTTTATTGTTACAAGAATTACATTAATAAAAATTAAGTTTATTTTTATATTAAATATATATACATTAATTATGTAAAAAAAAACTTGATATTAAACAATAAATTGATTCAAAATAAATTGACAATAAATATATATGCATTATTAAAAATTTGATTCAATTTTATTTAACAATAAATTTGATATTTTTCTTTTTTTTTTTTCTCATTCGAGTCAATTTCAGGTCAGGTCGAATTTGACCCATTCGGGTTAAAAAAAAAATAACTTAACCCATTCGATTAACTGTGATATGATCGGATTGACCCTCAAAATTTTTAGGTTGGATCATGTCAGATTTTGACCCTCATTTTTTAGCGCATTTGGGTCGGGTTTTCGACGTGTAAAAAATTGCCACCTCTATATATCAGGAAGCCTAGCTCGCCAAGTAGTAAATATCTTTTATGACAGCCTGATAACTGTAATTGTTTAAGGTTTACTAGCTATCCCTAACTCTAATCTAGTTGACCTCTGTCGTTGTGGCGCAATTGACAGTGCAAGATTTATCCCTTATCAGTAATAATAGTTCACGATGTACATAGTTTTGATAGGCTATTTTTGAGTGATTTTACTTATTTAATTTGATTTTGGTTTATATTTGTTACAAAATAAACATATACTTAATTTTATATACTACTAAATAAAAACATTGTATCTTAGGTTAATGAAAAAAGGCAAAGAAAAGCATAGGAAAAAGTGAAGGAATGGAGGAAAAGGAAAAGCCCACGCTGATTAGAGAGGCTACCAATGACCATGGAGGATGACAGAAAGGTAGAAGGAGCATGAATAAGAAGTAATTGCCTGCTGTCATAGCCCACATCTGTGAAGGGAAGAGTGGCCCCAATTTGAGCGGAAGCTAAGTAGTGGTGTGAAATTTCAAACAATTTAAAATTTCACTTCACCCATTTTTGGTCTAAACTTTCATTCAAGTAATCAATTAATTTGTGTGTAAAACACATATGCAAAGAAAAAAGAAATAAAGAGTAATCTAATTACCTATTGAAGGTTCTTTCATTCTTTAACAAAGAGCTCCCCAAATGTGGTATTCTTTGGTATTCACACCTAGTTCCACCATCAAGTTTCCTTTGGTATTCTTTAGTTCTTCTTGAATCCTTCTCTTGGTTGCCTGTCACGACCCGACCCGGCTTACCGAGTCGCGACGGTCCTAGGGCATGGGTAGGCATAAAGCCACCGAAAACCCATAGAACCCAATACTATCTAACCAAGCATGCATAAACGATTCCCAGATCAGAACCCCAAACACAATACTATAACCATCCATCACATTTCATCAAGGGAATTCCA
>CATKHJ010070095.1:0-14022 GCA_949750685.1 Vernicia montana
TACAAAGGATGGGAATCAGTCCACAGGATCACACTATCATCAAATACGGGGAGCCGACCCCCACTCTGGCTCTCTGTGACCTACTGAAAATGCTTATAATATCCAATCTCTGGGGTACTAGCTGTCCCTGGCCTTGGCCATACAGCGACTCGACTGGCAGCAGCGAGCGATGAGCAAGCTCCTAAGCTGTCATACACCAGTCAATGCTCATCCTGATCTCATAATCTCATTCTTAGTGATTCCTGTGTCATCCCAATACCATCCGGCATCCACAACAATTATGCAGCACATAATAAGTAATGCAATCACATTCGTGCATCAGAATGTCAATAATATCTTGTAATGCATAATCGTATAACATATATTCATTCAAAATTCGGGGTATTACAAAATCTATATAAATCTTTGTCCCATTAATGAAATATCAACCTATATGAAATTATTCTCATATAACATGAAATACTTTGTATGATGAGATCATTTTCAAATGAAAAAGAGATTAATATGAATCAAATTTAAGTAAAATTTACTCGTGATGATAATTAAATTATTAATTTCTGTAATTTGTTCCGAGGCTCACATATATTTCACACACATTAGCCCACCTCCCTATCTTATTTCTTACACTCATGTTTGGAAATTTAAATTTTATAAGAATTTAATTCAATTGAATTCTATATTGTAAATTTTCATGTTTGGAAAAGCATATTAATAAAATTTAATTTTTTTGAGTTAAAAAATAAAATGAGTCATTTTGAAAAAAAGTAAGATCTTGCCAAAATTAAAGGATTTTGTAAGAATTTAATTATTTTAATGAACTCCACACCATTATTAAAAATTTAAAATACCCACATTTAAATTAAATATGACTTTTTTTGAAGAGGTTGCTAACTTTTATATACTACACACACACTTTACACTATCGATGTGGCGTGTCCATTCTCTGTTCTTGTGTGTGTGTTTGTGTGTATATACATTTCAAAAAAAAAAAATTAAATATGACTTTTTTTTTACATAAGAATAAAATGACAAAATAATAATTATTTTTTTTTTACTTTTTAATTATTTCAATCACTAAAATTAAATTATTATACATGATTTATTTCAAATAGTGTCATTAGGCTTTTAAAGAATTTCTGTTATAAAAAAAAAATAGAGCTCGCAAGCCTCCTATATACAGTAACTAGCGAAATACCCGTGCGTTGCACCTGCAATACATTTATTTTATTGTTGTTTTTTTTAATATATTTATTTTTTTAAAATTAAATTAAATTTCATTAATTATCAGTGGCTGAATATAAATTTCAATAGAAAATGATCTGACATATAATCAACTATTCTAACAAGAGCAAACTGATTCGCATATCGCAAATGTTCAACTGAATATCCAACTGTCATATAATTGGTTTTAAAAAAATGCGACTGTAATAATGAAATAATATGACAAATCATTATCCTTTTTACGAACATCTGAAACGCAATAGTGCACAGATATACTACCAGATTCATAATAAAAAAACAACTTTCAACAAGAGAAAACATAACAAAACTTCTAATAAGGGAAGACAAAATAATATAAAAAATAAAAAATAATCTAACATAAAAATCTAACATAAAATAATAAAATGAAAAGTATTACCCTAGCAGTAGTAAGTACAAATTTATCAACAAATATATGGTAAAAACAGAGGTGGGACGGTGAAAATAAAGAGGTAGAGAACGAGATATTAAATTTTTAATACTTTATTTGTATAAGTAAATTTTTATATTAAAAACTAAATTATTGAAGATATTATACATGTCTTGAATACGCCAATATAAACCAATAGAAATGAAAGTTATAAATATAATATAAGATTATTGATGTTAGGTTAAACAAGAAAATTTAAATGATAGTTTTTTTAATTTTTATTTAAATAAATTTAAAATTTTGTCATCTTATAATAGTTATTGTGTTTATATCAATGGAAACTTTAAATATCATTTTCATAATAAGATATGATATTGCAAGATATATTTGAAATTAATAATCTTTTATTATATTGACAATTATTGTACCTTTAAAAAAATGAGAACAAGAGACCTCACAACAATACCCTTCCAATAACAGAATTATTGTATATAAATAAACCATTAAAATTAATTTGCATAATTTGACAATTATATACAGTTCCCTTACTTTTAAGAGAAATTCTTTAAGAGAAGTTATATATATATATATATATATATATATATATATATATATATATATATATATATATATAAAGCGTGCAAAACATTCACAAGAGCTCACCATGTAATAGTTCATTTATTGAGTTTTCTTTACCACATAGACTCAATAGTTCATTTGGCATAAATTTATTATATTTATTGTCTTTCTTATATTGTAACTTATACCATAATAAAATTCATAAGAATAAGCCTAAGAATTTATTGCATGATTAATGATAATGTAACTTCCAAATATTTTTCTAATTTACTCACCTCTCTAAAGAGAAAAGGTTTACCAACTACTATAAATTGTGCATTGTTTGTTTCATAAATTCAATGAAATTTCATTCTACTAGCTAGAAATTTATATATTTCTCATCACCGTTTCAATTATCCAAATACTAATGACGCTGTCAATCGGGAACCTTTTTTTCTCTAGATAAATCGTTCAGAACTTTTTTTTTTTCAGTACAGGTACATCATTGAAAGTTTTTTTTTTTTTTTTTTTTTTTTAAATTGTTGGGGTTTTATGATTTTTTTTAAAATAAATTTAAATTTTATTAATCGTCGGTGGCTGAATACAAATTTCAATAAAAAAAATAAAAAAAAAAACCTGACATAAAATCAACTATCTTAACAAGAGTAAACTGATTCGCAGATCGCAAATGTTCAACAGAATATCCAGCTGTTATATAATTAATTTTGAAAAATTACTACTATAATAATGGAACAATATAACAAATCACTATTATCTTTGTAAGCATTTGAAACACAATAGTGTACAGACATATTATCAGACTCAACAAAAAAATAACTTCCAACAATGAAAAACATAACAAAACTTTCAATAAGAGAACACAAAATAACATAAAAAATAAAATACAATCTAATACAAAATAATAAAATGAAAAATATCATCCTATCAGCAGTGAGCACAAATCCTCCCACAAACATATGATAAAAATAAAGATGGGAAAGCAATGGCAGAAGCAATGAGATAGAGAACGAGATCAAGCAGAATGAACGTCAAAAGACAGTAAAGGATGATATGTAAGTAGAGTACGAATGAGTGGAGTCGGTGGTAAATGTGATAACAACAGGAATGAAATTATTATATCAAATATATCAGAAGATATTAAAACAACCGTCGATCTTCTTTTTTAATTGACTATAGTTTAAAAAATAAAATTTAAGAGAGAATTAAAGAGAAAAAAAGAATAAGAAACCGCAAAAGCTAGTTTTATGACAATTTCATATGTTGAATATAATTTATGGATAATTATGATTTTACCCATAAACATGTCTTTAAACGATATTTATTATTTTTAAATAATATTTAAATACATAAAAAAGTAAATGATTTTAGAGTTGAATATCTCGTAAGAAAAAATTTGAATCTCAAAATTATACCATAAGAAAAATATTTTCTTTTTAAATGCTTTAATCTCAATGTGAATAATTTACCTTTAATTAAACCATATGTTAAACTAATCCGTAATATGATATTAAGACTAAATAAAAAACAAATAAATAACTAAGAGTCCGTTCGGTATCATTTTCTATTTTTCAAAAATAAAAACAAGATTTTGAAAATCAAAATTTATTATTTTTAATTTTCTATTTTCAAAATATTTCTGAATAAACATGAAAAAAATAAAAAAAAAATAATTTCTTTAAAAATATTTTCTAATAATTATTTTTTAAAAATTTAAAAAAAAAATAGAAAATCGCAGTGATACCAAACGCCACCTAAACCTTTTTTCTCTTTTTTTTTTTTTTTTTTTTTTTTTTCACACTGACTGGTGGAGTTTCAGATGTTGAATCAAAAAGAAAATCAAACATAATACCAGTAAATGCAAAAAGCAAACTTGTCAACATCAAGAAGCAAATAGCACCTCCAACTGTGCAAACTCTTCACAGTTCAATGGTTAGTGCCTTTGGGGTTAAACTATACTCACCGATCCAAACTATTCAAACATCAATTTCAATAGAGCTTGATACCACACAACTCATAAAACTGTAAAATTTTGTGAAAAATCAACTGTGAGAGCCACAGTTATTACTTGGAAATCAACACGAAGGGCGCAATAGTATATACAATGTACAAATCACGCGGAAGGATGTCATGCTTCAGGCATAGCTCGAGGAGGCAATCATCACATCAGATCAATCCAATCATGAAGTAATGCCCTAAGATGTGATTTTGATGTCCAAAGGATGCTGCAAATGTTGGATCACTTTTAAGTTTCCATGGACAACCTAAAGCTCCTGATCATATGCATAAAATTTCAAATTAACATTCTGGAAGTGACAGAGCAGAGGCATATGGGGAGAAACTTGCAGCAGACTCGCTACAATGAAGTGGGCGCGGCAGATGACTTGAAGAACTTATTAAACTAGGTGAGGCATTGCTTGGGCTTGGAATGTATGGGGACATGTATCTTGAGTTAAGAGGTGATATCGATGGGTAACCCAAGGAATGGGGTGAAACTAGATGGGAAGCAATGGACCTTTGGGAAGATGCATGCCTAAGGTCTGCTGAGCTGCGGCTTACACTTAGAGAGGGTGATTGATGGTACGACCTAAGGGACTGCTGGATATAAGGGGTGCTAGAGACAGAGGGGACATGAGAAACAGAAGGGGACCGTGATGATGCTGGAGCAATTTGTATGGCCACTGACGATACAGATCTAAAGGATGACAACACAGAAGATGAAGCCAGAGAACCAGGACCAGATGAAAGTAATGGTGTGGATTCTGATGCTGGTGGATCACCAGTGCTAGTTCTTGCATCACGCTTACATACTGGGCAAAACGTTCTCCATGAAGTAAGCCAAGAGTCCACACAGAAAGCATGGAATTCTGTAAAAGGTTCAAGAACATATAATTCAGCTGCTAAACATCAGAAAAATTAACAATTTTTTCTTCAAATGCTTCATGATACATGACTATATCACAATTATAGCATGGATGCACTACAGAGCATCCCTATAAAACAACTATTCTCATTAGTACTTGGCATTATATTCAAGTGCCAATGCAAATTTGACGCTTTAAATTCTTATTAATACGTCAGAAGCTACAATTTTATCAACTTAAATAACTGGCATTGCACATACCATGACCATGGTTCAGCCAACCAGTCATGTTTCAGCATTCCACAAGCAAAAACAGGAGCAATCACTTTTAGTTTTAAGATCTTGACTTTTGAAACTCTGCTAGAAGAGGAAGTAAAATTTTGTCTGACAAGGAACATTCTTGTAGCTACTCACCGTTTAAGTCCCAGTTGAAATTATCCATAAAAATGTTGATAGTTTCACACAGGGAAAGTGATAACATAAATGTCTGTTTTGTACACAAATTAGCATGTGCTACTTTTGTGCAAGTCCATTAAGTGTTCAAAGACATGATGTTTTCCGACACGAAGGCTTGTGAGTCACCATCTATCTATCCAGCAGGTTTACCATGCCTCCTTGAAAAGTTTGAACAATAGACCACTAGAATTTAAGTATGTGGGTTACCATCTAAATGTAAATAGAAAGAGCAAGTATTAGCGTCGCAAACAAGTCATTTGAACAAAATGTGATTCCCTTGTATGAGGATTGAGGAGTAATCATGACAGTTAACCTTATGGACAAAATGAAGGAGCAAGTGTATATCAATAGTAATTTCGCCTCTGTCAATTTAAGGAAGGTTATTGAAGATAAAGACTACTTTTAGCTATTGTATGAAGTTTATAGCATATGAAACAACACATATCATTGATAATAATCAGATTGGTTGGTGGGTTTTGTTTTACAGTGAGGAAATCACTGACTGTTGACGTAAATAATGGAGAAAATAATGGATTGAGACCTTCAAATTTAATGCACAAATAGATAGGATAGCAGCAACTGCAACTCAAATCTTAGTTAAGAAACTAGTTATGAACTTAAGACTAGCAACTTCAGGTTTCTTCCTTCATGCAACCAAGGACATCTTCCATACAATAACAAGAATTTTGGTCCTACTTTTACTCCTTCGGCTTTTTCTTGAATACAGTTGCTCTTACATGATGATACATCAGAAGTTCTATGTTGCACTCTAACAAAAACTTTGATGAACCCTTCTTCATATGGTACTCCATTCCACCTTCTGATTAATAATTTCATTTCTAATTCTATCTTTGAGCAGTTCTACTTTCTATAATTATTCAGTGTTCTCATTTCAATCACCCCTATTTCATGGGCATATTTTGTAGTTGCTCACCAATTTATGCATAAAACAGTCAACATCCCATTTGTCATACAAAATTTATGATTCAACTTGGTAGATACTCTACAAACAAACAAACAATACACCAATTGCTCTCCATTTCACCACTCCACAAACTCTTAGCAACATCCTCAAACTTAGATATTTCTATACGTTCACTTCCATTCCCAGTTTTATTAAACTTGATATTCACACTTGCAAGTCACACCATTATCCAGCTTAAAAAAAAAAACTTCTGTCTCTTAACATTATTCTACTTAACCTAAAACCCACCATCATAGTTCCGATTCAAGAACCCCATCTAGCTGTAATCCATTAATCCCATAAATAACATAACTGTGCGCATTAAATTTCCTTTTAGTTAGTAATGATGTTGCTACTGGCTTACATGTGAAGTTTGGTATGGCCTGGTACAGTGCTCCACCTGCAAGCTTCGACTTTTTGGTTAAATGTTATATGGTAACTGGAATAGGTACAGGTCAGTCTACCTTAAACTTATTATTTAAAAAAAAAAAATGTTTTCTTTCTTTTTCTCACTTCCCTTGTTAGAATGAGGTAGGACTGCAAAAAGCATCTTACACTTATGCAGGAAACTGTCACCATGTAGAACAACAAGGCAACTACAACTAAGTAGGCTAAAATATCAACCCAACTTAACTTATAATAGTATCTCATGCAATAACCCAATTCTCATAGTTAGGTCCTCAGCAGTAATTAACCTATTTAAAATTATAATCTCAATAGCAAAACCACCACTATATAACACCTTGAAAGGGCTGTGCCTAACAATTAAAACCTCTCTTCTAAAGCATACATATTGAGCATGTTCTCTAAGCAAGCAATATCATCCATACAGAGGTGGATTGGGAAGGAAGGGGGAGAGGAGAACACTTACTGTGCCGACATGGAAGAATCCTGAGCTTTTCTCCAACGCTATAGTCTTCAAGGCATATGGCACATGTTCTTGAAGTGCAATTATCCTCTAGAACAGCAGTGAATGTTAGGCTTGGCATTGCTTTTACCAAGCGGCTGCTCATCCCATGGAACTCTCGGACACGAGAAGTACGAGGCCGCTCTCTTCTTATACGATGCCTACGAACAAAGAAACAAGTAGCCAGTACTGCAGACATGGCCAGCAAAGAAATAAAAGAGATTGCCATAATAGACCATGCTGAATTCTCAAAGCTTGGGATTAACCACAGCTCCATGCCACTCAACCCAGCATAATTCTTGAGTTTTTCACCTGAAGATTTAGAAATAAATACTGCATGTATTTTTATACCAGCCGAATTCCCTGCCACTGCAAAATTTTCAGGATTCTAAGTCAGGTTCATAAATAAAATGTTGCAATATACATGAGATTGATACAGAGGAGGGCAGATTATTTGTTGTCATGTATAAATGAAAGGGAGAGAGAGAGATCAGACTCCTCAAAGAAATTAAAATTAACAGATTAATGAATTATGAAAAAGACTATCTAATAGAATCTCAGAACCTTATGCAAATACTGCTCCTCATCAAAGTCACCTGGATGTTCTTTTACCTCAATCCTCAAAGTTGTATTTTTTTTTTTTTTTTTTTTGTTACTCAAGAAAACATTTTTTAGTCAGTCAAGCAAAATTTTCTTCATGTTAAAAATCACAACAACAATATTATGCATCATTCATCTATAGACAGTCAACAAATCAAGCCACTGGACCGGTAATCCAGTGGCTGAATGCCTACCCCATAGTGCAAGCCATAGACTGACTGCTGCTTCCTCCCTCATTGAATTAAAAATATAAAAGAAATTCACACAAAAAATCTGTACGCATAATGCAGAGGATTCTAAATACAAAATTAAGCTAGAATATCATATGATATGAAGAAAATATCTCATAAATATATTAATATTCTATTCAATGTTTGTAATACATGGTTAAAAAGAAAAGAATTTCCCATCATTTTAGTTTGAACTGCAACTCCTATTCAGTTCCAACACATTTTTTTTTTTTTTTTTTTTTTTTTTGCAACAAATAAAGCAAATGCAATGAAAGAAGGCAGATAGAGGGCTTCTTACAGTTCTGGTCATGAACAATTCAGTTTTCTGCTATTCCTTTGAAACATTTAATGTTAAGCAAGATAATATATATATATATATATACATATACATATATATATATATATATATATATGAAAATTGGCTATCATTTCAAATTGCCAGAATAATTTTTTAGCTAGTTTGATGATAAGCCCACAAGGAAAAAGCTCCTAGTAAGCTAACCTGTTTTTGGGCAGCAAGTCAAAGAGATATAAACCTCCACTTATCTCAAGAAGATTGAAGCCATAGTCCCAGGTTTACCAAGACATTCAGTTAACTGTTAGATGAAACCAGCATACAATTTCTATAGATATTCCACCAAAGCTAAATGCAAGGAGCAACCAATAAAAGGAAAGCACAGTATTAACTTTTAAACTTCTACAGTTTCCACCAAAAAGGAAGTAAACTGCCATCCTACAGGGATTAGCAACACAAGCATCAATATCAACCAAGATTTATTCCTTTTAGTCAATAAGATTTCACCTAAGATCCTAGGCCTAACCAAAGCATAAAACAAACCCAAGGGTTCAACTTTGGGAATTGCTCACAAACCGTCAGTGAATCCTGGCCCTGCTCCTGCAGCAGCAAGCATGATATAAGGCCCATAACTGAGGCACCAATAAACTGTGCTCAATGTAAAAGGAAGATTTCCATCTCCAAAATGTTGACAAATTGGGAGGTACCCATGGGAACAATAAAAAATTTTGATTCCAAAGTTGACCAAAATAGATGAGTTGTATTTTTTCAGTTACAGAAACTTCTACCCAATTCACAGAAAATGAAACCAAAAAGGTATGAGAAAAGATTTCGCCAATATTGGGGTGGAAGACAATGCAAAATTGACTTATCAATTTAGCCAAAATAAATGCTTTCATAATTTTCATTGGCGGAACAGTTGGGAATCTTAATTCCAAGTTCCTAGTAAATTCCAAGTTCCTAGTAAAAACCTCCATGGCATCATAGCGTGAGACAAATAAACTAATACAGTTTATGTTGCAGCAAATTTTCTTTTGCCACCTTAAGTAGGACTCAGAGCACATACATCATACAAGCAGAAAATGAATTATCCCTAACCCAATCATATAATGTATGTAACCCAAGCAATCCCACTAACCCAAGGAATTATTGATGCGTGAACTAAATTGTATGTAACCAATCATATAATGCTAATGCAAGAAAAAGATGAACCTTAATACTATTAAACAATTCCAATAACAATAAAACTCCATAATCCCTGTAATAATTTTCAGATGGGAAAAAGTCATACTTGAAACCAAAATGCCATCGTCTTCATCGTCATAGACAATTGCAGCTTTGAAACCAGCCTTCTGAGCTCTTCTAACTTTATCCTCAAAGCTACACCCTCCTCTTATAATTAACACATACTGGGAACTAACATTTAAAGCTTTTTCAACTTTATTAGTCAATTCTGAGCAAGCATCAAGAGGCACCGCCAAATTCAATGTCCCAGATTCACCTGAGCTCTTAACAGCTGGAGCTGAAAAAAGCATCAGCAAAAACCAGGAATCAGAACATGTGCATTAACATTTCATGAGATGAATAAAATTGATACCCAGATTCATTTCCTTGATTTTAAACATGAAAACATTCCCAATCAATAACAAAACTAAAGAAATAAAACATATTTAAGTACCCATGTTTCCATTAATTCATAAAATCATACAAATCTCAAAATTTTCAACTTACCCAATTCAAATATATATATATATATATATATATATATATATATATATATATATATATATATATACCCAATTAACATATTTGATTTCCCACAGTTGCTAAGAAAAAGAGAGAAAAAGAAAAACTCACCGAAATTAGCTTCAACATCATCGAAAGACAAAGTAACATTGCTGCCAATCAAAACCACACTCGCTGAGGTCATCAAACAGCTAGCTGATAAAGAGACGAACAGAACAACAGCAATAGCAACAATAACACGTTTCATTGTTTATGATTTCCCCAATTTAACCAAAGCAAACCAAACAAAACCCTAAAAAATTAATTTTCAGAAACGAGAAAATTAAAAGTTGGGATTTTTATGTTAGGGTTTTGATTTTGAAGAAGATGGATACATCAGCTTCCATTAGAGAGAAAGTTTGAATCTTTTGAATTTTGATTCTGATTTTAGGTTTTGATTTTATGCTTTTTTGTAAATTAAGATTTTTTTTTTTTAGAATGCAAAAAGGTAGAGAGAAAGAGAATATATAAAAAGAAAGCTGTGCTGTAATGGAGTTCGAGAGACAAAAGGTTTCTATTTACAGTGTTATTATTTTATTTATATATATATATATAATATATATATATATATATATATATATTTTTTTTTTTTTTGCCAAAGTATAATTATTTTTATGTTTGACTATGGTCTAGATTAGTCCAAACTCCGAAGATAATTTTTTTTATTAATATATTACTATTATTATTATGATTGATATTGTGATTATATCCTTAATCCAAAAAGGATCCATATTAGTCTCGTCATTGTGAGTTGGAAAAAAAATATAATATATATAATTAAAATATCTTATATATAGAATAAAAAAAAACTAAGGAAAAAAAATACTCAACTATTAAAAAATACTCAATTGTTTTTTGCAAAACAAAAAAAAAAAAAAAGGGAAAAAAATACTCTAAGATTTTACTTTTTTATAATTTTATCTGATATTTAAAATAAAAAAAAAAACTATTATAAATTTCTTTACTATCAATGCCCACGATCAAAATTATTTTTTCAGATAAGTAAGAAGACGGATTTGGACAAAATATTTTTCCTCCAAATTTGATTCTAACTCAAATCCAAAAAAATAAGATTATTTTTAAGTAAGGATTGAAATTTATTCTATGAAGCCTGAGTCGATCTAGCCCGAAACCGAAAGTATATATATATATATATATATATATATATATATATATATATATATATTAAAAAACACAATATAAGAAATAAAACTCATAACCTTTATATTTCAAATTTACTTTAGCTCAATAAACATCTTGAATTATTTTGTTAAATTTATGTTAAAATATATTTATATTTTAAAATATTTTTCACTAAAATTTTGTATTTAATATGTTAATTTTTTTTTTTTTAATTTACCAATTTTCCTTTATTTAAAGAAAAATTATTTGAGATTGGGCCAGACTTGAAAATATATGTTTAAAATAGGTCCGAGTCTAAATAAAGGTTAATACTCAATCAATTGGATCAGATCAAACTTGAACTTAACATAAAAATATATATGATTTGATAAGGCTTAATCTAAACCCGATCGCTCGTAGGATGAAAAGTTTTAAATTTTATATTAATAAATTTTTAATTCAGTAATACTGAAATCATTTCTAAAATTGAAAGGTCTCGAATTCAAATTATAATCGGACCAAATTTAAGGGTAAAAAATAGAAAAATAAATTGTTCATTTAAAATATTGTTGGTGTGGAATTTTTTTCAATAAAATTAAAAATATAGTATTTTAACTTGGTAAATTTAATAATTGAGTGTTTAAAATTTTAAAAGTATTAATTAAATGTGTGAATATGTAAGAAAGTCACAATTGAGTGTGATTTACAGAACACCTTTTCACTGATTTGGATGAGTGAGAAATAATCAGACAAATTTATCAACTTCTAATAGGTTTGTTGGAAATGACATGGCACATGCTGATGAGGATGAAAGAGAAAACAACTAATCCCCTGTTTGGATTGGTAAAAATTGGGTGGAAAATAACAAGAGAAAGAAAATAAAATGTTATTTTCTCTTTCTTTTTTTTGGAAAAAAAAGAAAAGTGGAAAGGAAAGAAAATAAGAGTGAAAAAATACATGTAAGTCCCACAAGACATTTTCTCTCCAAATTGGGAGGAAAGTGGATGAAAAATTATTAATATTACTTATTTACCCTTTGAAACACATTTTTCAAGAAAAAAATTAAGGTCAAAAATGAAATTTAACTTATTATAACATAATTTTTTTTTCCATCCTCCTAAAAATTCTATCCAAACAAATGAAGGGAAAATAAACTTTCAACTCTATTTATTTTCTCTCCTTATTTTTCTCAATTTATTTTTGTTTCCTCCCTCAAAACTTATCCAAACATAGGGTAAAATATATAATTTATTTTCTAAACGTCACTTTCTCTCTCTTTCTCAGCCATGGCTGCCAATCTTTCTGCAGCTCCATATTTACATCTTACAATACCACACTCATATCATAATAGGAGATCCATTTTCTTCACTGCACCAATCATTCGAGTATGTGGCGCTATGATTTATGGGTAATTTGGATGCGAAACGAAACATTTGTTTGAATTAGAAAAAAAGGGGTTTTAGCAGTATGAATGTATCGGAGATGAGAAGCCGATGATGGTGATCTCTGCAACTGCAACTCTCGAATCTACAAGTTTATAATCCCTCTGGAGATGAAGCCCATGAAATTAATCTCTATTGTTTATTTATTTGGATTCAATATTTAATATACAATTACTTTCTGTGAAAAATAATTTTAGGAATATAACAATCCAAAATAATTTTAGCTTGACCAGAGCCTATACAGTACTTATTCAATTGCAATCTCTGTTCTTGAATGCAAAATTCCTTTTGGTAAGATTAATATAAGGTTTATAGCATTATATAATATCAAGTAAATTTAAGGACGTTTTGTTACATTAATGGTGATTTTCAGAGTTGTATGTAAAGATTAAACAATAAATAGAATTTTAGTTGGTATTTGCATGTAGATGATGAATATAATTTAATTTGAATGAAATGAGTATATTTGGTGATAAAGGACAAAATATACCAAATTGAACTGGACAGTAGTGAGACAGGTTCAGTTGTAAAATTTACCTAAAGCCCAAAATCGAAAGGCTTGAATGACCAACTCGTTAGCAATCAAGCTCGCTGTCCAAAGCCAACACACAAACAGTCTTCTAAATTCGACTCGTAATCCGTATTCAATCCACATAAGGACTCGCAACCTATATGTAATACCCTAACCTTATGAGCAATCGAATGCATGATTATGAATGTGAATTTAATGCAATTGCATGATTATGGATGTGAATCTAATGCTTATAATAATATGTTTAAATGTTGAATTGATGATTAAATTCAACAAGTATGAGTATATGTGAATAAGTTAATGAGTATGATTGATTGCATATAAATAAAATATGCCATTGTGATTAAAAAGAAAAGTCTAGTGCCATAACTGTGAAAAGTGGAAAGTTCTGTGCTAGAAATATAATTATAAGAAGTTAGTTAATTATATTTTTGGCATGATTCTTTGAACTTGGTCAAAAGATGTCTTGGTTCAAAGCAAATAGTTATAAGTTGAAGGACTAAAGTGGAGTTTTGTCATTAAGAAGACATAAAATGAATTTGCATCATCTTTTTCATTTCATTTCCTATCAAGAACATAGCATTTTCCTCTCAACCTTTTTCTCTCAAAAATTTCTTCTT
>CATKHJ010070099.1:0-19779 GCA_949750685.1 Vernicia montana
TGATGTGCTCAGAAATAACTCCGATCTCTAGCACACGTGTAGGCGATCTTCGAATCCTGCAAGACAGCAAGTTAGAGGGTCCAGGCGATGTGCCTGGGGGACCACTCCGATGCTTAAGTTAGAAAGGATGGAGATTAATAAGCTTTAGTTGGTGAAAGTGTTTAGAGTTGCGTTACCCGTTTAATGGAGAAAAGAGCTCTATTTATAGTGGAGTGTCCAAGGTGCCGAATCCTTTTTGGAATCGGATTATTCCTTTTCAATATTGTATATGGAGATGATTTATAGTTTCATGATCGGATATGGACTGCTTGGGCGAACCTCTGGTTCGTCTAGGTCGATCAGTTTATATTTAGGATGCATCAATTATATTATTGAATATTTAATTATATTATTATTATTTAAATATTAATTAGTAATATATAAAACTTAACATAAATATGTATAATATTTTTATCAAAATATATAAATTATGAAGCTTTAATATTAATAAAATTATAAAAAAAAATGGGAATCCCCATTTTTTTCCTCAACCCAATTTACCACACCTCGCTTTGATATTGACTGTTCATGGGGCGGGATATAAATCTCAAATCCTGTTTCGCTCCGCCCCATTATTATTCATAGAGAATATTTTATATTTTTTTTAAGTGTTTGTGCAGAAACCTCTAATCAAAACTCACGTTTAAGGCCTGCAAACAGCACAGGTTGATCTAAGCCCACGGCCCTTGCAGCTAATCCAAAGCTTAACCAACGCATTATATCAGTATATGATTTGTTAATCGGCCTAATGAGTAATGATTAAAATCTGGGCGGAAAAAAAAAAAATAGTAGTGATTAAAAAAAATCCATAATTTTGTGTTTTTTCAATTTTGTCCAAAAATTTTGATATTATCAATTTTGTCCATATTTTAAAATTTAATTACAATTGTGTCCAAGTGAGAGAAATTATTCAAAAATGAAACTAAAAATAATATATATATATATATATATATATATATATATTTTATATTTTAGCTTTTTTATCATTCCATCCACCCTTCATCTCTTTTTATTTTATTTTATTTTATTTTTTTATTTTTACACACGTCTTAAATATCCTTGAGTCTATAAGAAAAAGATAAATTTTGAAGTCCACTAAGAATAAAAATACTGAAATTTTATCGATAATGATATATCCCTAAATTATTATATAGTAGGTCTATTTATAAGATACCAAACCCTAATATTAAGAACTAATAAAATTACTAAATATGAATCTTAAATATTCTTCTTATATAAAAAAAGAATTTTAAATATTCTAAATTTACTTGAAAAACAAGAAAATTAAGTCTAATCTAATTAAGAAATTATAATTATTATAATCATTAAAATAATTACCAAAATATATGAGGACCACCACCACATTATTTTTCTCCATCTCTCTTTATATTTCATTTATTTAATAAAGTTGTAAATTAAACATTATTATATTGAATTTTTAGGGTTGAAAGATAAAGAAAAAAATAAATTTTTTTTTGGAGATAGGAATCGTGGTATGGATTATATAGAGAGACAGTTGGCTTTCTTAAATTGAGAGGAAAAATAGAGAAAAATAAATGGATGAACAAAAAGAGAATAATGATTTTTTTTTGGAAGTTAAAAAAATGGTGTAGAGAGGAAAAAATATTAATATAATTATTTTGTTTCAATTATGAAGATAATATTATTATTTTTTTAAAATTTCTGTTAGATTACATGATGAACAAATGATTTATATTCATGAATTGTGTGTTTGTACAAGAGAAATACAATGGTATTTATAAAGGAAAAAAAATACATTAACGGAGCATTGGAGCCTTGATTGGTGGAAGACTTGAAGGAGCTGCACATAGAGTAGCTGGAGCTGCATATGGGAGCTTTGACAATGGCAAGGTAGGTAGCCTACCATTATTGATTCTTCTAATAGTGTTTTCATACTAACACCCTCCTTCAAACTCAAGGTGGTATCGTAGATGCCAACTTGAGGTTGCTCAGTAGATTCAGAAAAATGGGTGTAAACAGAAAACAGAATACATAGTTAAAAACTAGTAGAACATACTGAAAACAGAAAATAAATACATAAACTGATTACAGTAGTATAATTGAAAAATAAATTCGAAGATAATCAGAGTCGGAATCTGGTAATAGATATCAGATTTGAATACGTAGCGAAACACGTAGTAACAGTAGTAGCCATCTTAATGGCAGAGCACATATTGAATACTTGGCGGAACACGTAAAAATAGGAGATAGAGTCAGATTATGGTAAAATTGATACCAAATCTGGATTCAGACATAGTCTGAAATAGATAAAACAGAAGCCTTAAAGGGCTTTTGAAGGCCAAAAAATTAATTGAGACGGTCCAAAATTAGAGATAAATTTAGAAACTGGTAAAACAAATACCAGCAATTAATTCAGAAGGGCAAAATGGGTTCAAAAAATGCCCAACACAGAAAATTGAGTCACAAAATGACAAAACAAAGACCGAAAATAAATTCAGAAGGTCTAAAATGTTCAGGAATCAGGAATGGTTCATTCAGAACCTGTCGAAAAATGGTTGAACCGACCGGTAAAAAAAACACAGAAAATTGAGAAAAATGCGAAAAATATAGATAGAGACAGAATTTTGCAAAACAAACTGCAAAATTGATTTCAGAAGGCCTTAAAACCTTGGGAATCAGTAAAGGTTCATTTAGAACCGGTCAGAAGAGGGTTGAACCGGCTGTCGGAAAAATAAAAATTGAGAAAAAATTAAGAAAATTAATTTAAAGACAACATTTTGCAAAACATACTATAAAATTGAACTCAGAAGGTCTAAAAACCTTGGGAACCACTCTGAGTTTGCTGAAAATCGGTATAAAAATCACTGAACCGATTGGTCAAAACAAACTAGATCGGTTCGGTTAGACAGAAAATTAGACCGAAAAGCCAGTCGGGTCAAAAACGGATTGGGTCGGATCGGAGCAGGTCGGGCCAGATCTTAATTCGGACCAGAGCGGATGACCCGCGGGTCGGGTCGGATCCGAGATGGGTCTGGTGACGTGGCAGTGATGACGTAGCTAGAGCTGGCCCACGTTGGACACGTGGCAAGATTTGACTGGGCCACATGGAGTACAGTGGCGTCTGGTGATTGGCGGACCATTTGAATAATTCTGACAATGGGTCCCACGTGTGACACGTGGCGATGCCTGAATGGATGACGTGGAGATGACTGGGCTGAGCGGCTGGTGACACATGTCACTGACATGTGACATGTGTCGGTCTCTGATTGGATGACTGGATATTTGGCGATGATGGAGTGGGTCCCACGTATGACACGTGGCAAAAATAGACACATGGCGAAAAACTGATTCGAATTGCAGTGCCACGTGTCACTGATATGTGACACGTGGCAGGACATGACTGGTTGACGTGGAGACTGACTGGGCTGATGATGCTGGCGTGGCAGGATACACGTGGCTGCTGACGAATGACACGTGGCTGTCTGTGACTGAATGAGGTGGCTGCTGACGTGGCGATGACGTGTGTCATCTTCAACCTCTGGCCTCGCGTGACCACCAGTCGCAAAGACTTGGCCGGTGCGTGAGAGCGCGTCCGAGCTCCGATTCCAATGATTTTTGTTTCAAAATTCTTAGATTTTCTAGGGCTATCTGATGGAATGGTTAGAAAAATTTTCAAACGTGTGCATGGAGAGGCCAAAAACACAGAAACTATGAGACCGAAAAAAACAGAGCAAAAATTTGATTTTCTGGATTTCTAAGGATTCTGAGCTTCAATGAGCTCTTAGATTCTGATACCATGTTAGATTACATGATGAACAGATGATTTATATTCATGAATTGTGTATTTGTACAAGAGAAATACAATGGTATTTATAAAGGAAAAAAATACATTAATGGAGCATTGGAGTTTTGATTGGTGGAAGATTTGAAGGAGCTGTACATGGAATAGCTGGAGCTGCACATGGGAGTTTTGACAATGGCAAGGTAAGTAGCCTACCATTGTTGATTCTTCTAATAGTGTTTCCATACTAACAATTTCAATCGTGATTAATTTCTCTTATTTGGATATGATTGCAACTAAAATTGTAAATTGGGATGAAATTGACAAAACTAAAAGTTTTGGATAAAATTGCAAAAATAAGTATAGTTTTTGATTTTTTAAGTGATTAGGCCTTTGTTAATCCAACATTTTATAATCTAATTTATTAATTACTTTAAAAATATTTGTATTGTCTATGTTATATTGAAACAGTACCATTTTAGAACTTAATTAGTATATAAAAAAAAAAATAATCCTTTCATATACTGTATAATGAAAATGATTATTCTCTCTCAGGCCTGTTAAAAGCAGCATCTGCATGAAAGTGAAAATAAATACTTGTTCTCTATCTACTTGTAATTATAATTACAGAACAAAAGCTGTGGCTATTGAGTTAACCGATAATACTTTAAGAACCTCAATTACTGTAATCATTATTGGCTTAATTAATTAATTACACTGTTATAGATTGATTTGAATGAGATATGAAAGAACCTTAATTATGCCTGCTCAAATTCAATATCATAATCAAATAAAAGCCAGCCAACAGGCAATACTCATTGTCATAGTAATTAAGTTCTTTCAAAGTTAATAGAGCTCTTCAACAATGGCTTCTAATTTGCCCAAGAAAGACAATGGAAGTCTGATTTTTGAGGCAGAGACACCCCATTTTTTCAAGATAATTCTTGATGATACCATTAATAATGGGAAGCTTGTAAGTTTTTCCTTTTGATTTGTGTAATGTCTTGCATAACATTGGCAAATACTTCATTTCTTTAATTTGGTTTTTACAATCTTTATTATGAATTATTTTTTTTGGTTTCAGGGTATTCCAAAGAGGTTTGTAAGAAAGTATGGAAATGATTTATCAGGTCCTACACTCCTTAAAGTTCCTAGTGGTGCAAAGTGGAAAGTAGAAATTATTAAATGTGATGGTGAGATTTGGTTAAAAAATGGGTGGAAAGAATTTATGGAATATTACTCTTTAACCCATGGATCCTTTCTAGTTTTTGAATATGATAAGAAACATTCTCATTTCAATGTAATTATATTTGACAAGAGTGCTTCAGAAATTGACTATCCATATCTTATCTCAAATGGAGATGATGATGAGGAGCCTAATGATAATTTTGATAAACAATTTCAAGAGCAAATGATTGAAAAAGAAATTGAGAATGAGGCATCTTTTGAAATCTTGGATGATTTTTCACCCTCTCGAAAAACAAAACAGGAATCTCCATTGTCATTATCTCAGCCTCACAAGAAGATGAAATTTGTTGAGAGTTTTACAACAAAAGTTGAAGGTATTCAATTTCTAAATAACCCAATATTTTGATTTCTAATTACACACTTAGTTAAGTGATTATGATGTTCTAATTTTTCTATTTCAATCTGTTTTAGAAAAACAGACCAAACATTAATATTTTCCATAGCTAGATGAAAATTTAATTTTTATTCTAATTAACTGTGTAAGTATAGATTTTCCAGAAGAGAGAAGCTTTGAAGAAATCTGTATTCAGAAACAAATTGCTTCAAGAATAAAACCATTCAGAGGTATGGAAAAAACAAGAGCTCTTCAAGTAGCTATTACTACCTTCAAATCCAAAAATCCTTTTTTCATGAGTGTAATGCAGCCCTCATATATTTATCCTGGAGAGAAAATGGTAAGCATTATTATTCAATTATAATGAAAATCTAATTTTCATGTTTATACTAATCTTTTTTCGCATTTCGATTCATTCTCTTTATTTTTCTTAATTGACTGTGTAGACTGTACCAGCAAGCTATGCTAGGAAATATTTGAAAAAGAAGCGAAGTGGTGATGCTACCCTAATTGGTCTGGATGGGAAAACTTGGTCAATTAAGTACAACATACATTATTTACAAAGCAATGACAATCCATCAGCAAGAATTACTAATGGTTGGAGGGTATTTGCACAAGACAACCATTTACAAGTTGGTGATGTTTGTGTCTTTGAATTGATTAACAGCATTGAAATTACGTACAAAGTTACCATTTTTCGACAAATCGAAGGTGCATTCAAATTTAATCAATATCTGACCATAGTATTATTAATATATATGTGATTCAGAAAACAGAATTTACTTTGCTCTAAATTTTATATTTGTGCAGTTGACAAGAAGCAATTGGTGCCTTCATTTTCAAATCTTTCTGGAGCCATTGAAGCTGCTAAAAAATTTACCTCAGTGAATCCATTCTTCAAAGTGATTATTACATCATCCCATCTGGAGCATAACAATGTTGTAAGTGTCTTGTATATCTAGCTCATAGCGCATAAGGTCAGGAGTTCAAGCTTGACACTCCCATTCCTCTTTAAATATCTTCATTATACATTACCAAAACAATAAAAAATAAAAAGAACAGTGGTATTTAAAATTTCTATTTAATTTGTGCAGCATATTCCAAAAAGCTTTATCAGTAACATCAAGCAAAGAGCAGAAAAAGCAAAATTGCAGGTTGGAGATAAATGGTGGCTTGTGAATCTGCTTAACTATCCACATTATGGTAAATGTTCGATTGGTGGAGGATGGCCTTTATTTGCAAATGAAAATTCTCTGCAACTGGGAGATGTTTGTGTTTTCGAGCTATTTGATATTGAAAATTTGCTAATCAAAGTCTCCATTTTCAGAAATGTCTAAGTAATTTCTTGTTACATTGATATTTTGGATTGGGTTTTTTTTTTTTTTTTTTACCCAATATTACTATGTTCATGTATTGTTTTATGTTGAGAATTTTATCTTCGTTTTAATCATCCATTTCAATTGTCAATTCAACTCTAATTAAGATGAACTAATTGTGTGTCAATATTAATTAATCTAGCAGCTATTATTTTTCATATTTTTGAATTTTTCTACTTTTTTTAATTTAAAAAACCATCTTGATAGACCCATGGATAAGCTCTGGCCATTCAAGGTCCTTACCACCATCCTAGAAAGTATTTATAATTACAAATAAAATTCTATTGATCTGGATCAATTGATTTGCCAATCATTTTCCTTTCCTTGCATACTAATACCATTGGTTTGGGAAATATAAATGAAAATGATTAATTATTTCTCTCTCATGCCTGTTAAAAAAATACCAAATAAATACTGCACTAGTCAGTGGCTTATTAATTGTAATTGCAGAACAAAAGCTGTGGCTATTATTTGGCAAAAAAAAAAAAAAAAAAAAAAAAAGGAAGCTGTGGCTACTGAGCTAACCAATAATACTTTAAGAACCTCAACTACTGTTAGCTAGATTTGAATGAGATAATTAAGACAACTTTAATTATGCCTGTTCAAATTCATTATCATAATCAAAAAGCCATCTAGCCAGCCAGCCAGCCAACAGGCAGTAGTCATTGTCAAAGAAATCACCAAGTTCTTTCAAAAAGTTAATAGAGAGCTTTTCAACAATGGCTTCTAATTTGCCCAAGAGAGACAGTGGAAGTCTGAGTTTTGAGGCAGAGACACCCCATTTTTTCAAGATAATTCTTGATGATACCATTAATAATGGGAAGTTTGTAAGTTTCTCCTTATGATTTGTGTAATTTCTTGTATTATAAGATTGACAAATACTTCATTTCTTTTTTCTTTTTTTCACAATCTTTATTATATATGCACTTGACTTATTATGATTTTTTTTTTCAGGGAATTCCAAAGAGGTTTGTAAGAAAGTATGGAAATGATTTATCAAGTCCTATACTCCTTAAAGTACCTAGTGGTGCAAAGTGGAAAGTAGAAATTATTGAATGTGATGGTGAGATTTGGTTAAAAAATGGGTGGAAAGAATTTATGGAATATTACTCTTTAGCCCATGGATCCTTTCTAGTTTTTGAATATGATAAGAAAAATTCCCATTTCAATGTAATTATATTTGACAAGAGTGCTTCAGAAATTGACTATCCATATCTTATCTCAAATGGAGATGATGACGAGGAGCCTAATGATAATCTTGATAAAGAATTTCAAGAGCAAATGATTGAAAAAGAAATTGAGAATGAGGCATCTTTTGAATTCTTGGATGACTTTTCGCCGTCTCGAAAAACAAAACAGAAATCTCCATTGTCATTATGTCAGCCTCACAAGAAGATGAAATTTGTTGAGAGTTTTAAAACAAAAGTTGAAGGTATGCAATTTCTAAATAACCCAATATTTTGATTTCCAATTATACACTTAGTTAAATGATTATGATGTTCTAATTTTTATATTTCAATCTGTTTTAGAAAAACAGACCAAACATTAATATTTTCTATAGCTAGATGAAATTTTAATTTTTATTCTAATTAACTGGAGAAATTGATTTTCCAGAAAACAGAAGCTATGAAGGAATTTCTTGTCAGAAACAGATTGCTTCAAGAATAAAACCATTGAGAGCTAAAGAAAAAAAAAAGAGCTCTTCATGTAGCTATCACTAACTTCAAATCCAAAAATCCTTTTTTCATGAAAGTAATGCAGCCATCATATATTTATCCTGGAGATAAAATGGTAAGCATTATTCAATTATAATGAAAATCTCATTGTTCATGTTTTATACTAATATTTTTTTCCCATTTTGATTCACTCTCTTTATTTATTTTTAATTGATTGTGTAGAATATACCAGCAAGCTATGTTAGGAAATATTTGAGCAAGAAGCAAGGTGGTGATGCTACCTTAATTGGTCTGGATGGGAAAACTTGGTCAATTAAGTACTGTATACATAATGTACAAAGCAATGACAATCCATCAGCAAGAATTACTAATGGTTGGAGGGTATTTGCACAAGAAAATTATTTACAAGTTGGTGATGTTTGTGTCTTTGAATTGATTAAAAGCAATGAAATTACATACAGAGTTACCATTTTTCGACAAATCGAAGGTGCATTCAAATTTAATCAATATGTGACCATAGACTATAATATATATACTTCAGAAAACAGAACATAACTCTGCCCAGCTTTGCAGGTAACATCAAGCAATCGGTAGAAGAAAAAATTTGTAGCAGCAAGGAGTTGATTAAAAAGCCTTCATTTTCAAATCTTCCAGGAGCTATTGAAGCTGCTAAAGAATTTACCTCAGTGCATCCATTCTTCAAAGTGGTTATTGTATCAAGACATCTGAAGCAAGCCAATGTGGTAAGGGTATAGTGTCTACCTTGTAGGGTATGATCGTACAATTTTATAAACTGAACTGTTTATATCATCGATTATTTAATTATTTTTATCAGTTTTTACTAGCTAAATTCATTCATTAATCATATTTCTTTTAATAAGTTAAATTTAATTTATATTAAATTTTTTTATAGTTAGGTGGATTTTGATGCATGGTATTCAAAATTTTATAACTTTTTGCAGTATGTACCACACGACTTTATAATCCACATCAAGCAAAGAACAGAGAAAGCAAAATTGCAGGTTGGAGATAAATGGTGGCCTGTGAGTTTGCATAGTTATCTAAATTGTGGTAAAGGTTTGATTTGTGGAGGATGGCCTTTATTTGTAAGGGAAAATTCTCTGAGAGTGGGAGATGTTTGTGTGTTTAAGCTGCTTGATTGTGAAACTTTGCTAATCAAAGTCTCCATTTTCAGAAAAGTCTAATTAATTTCTTGTCACATTGACATTTAAGATAAACTCAGCCATCTTCAGTTGGATTGTATTGTTTGATATATTTGTCACTTTGATATTTAAACACTCTATATAATATCTCTTGGCAAAAAAAAAAAAAAAACACTAATGGTGTCTCAATAGTAATTTATCTAGCTACTTTTATTTTTTTTATTAGTCTCTCAAAAAATAAAAATAATTTTTTTATTAATTAGTTAAATTAATTAATTTTTTGCTTTACTTTTCTTTTCCCTCTCCCCTATCTTTTTTCCCTAGATAATCCCCTATCTTTTTTATATGCATATGATTTTACATAATTGTGGAAAATATATAAAATATTTATATATATATTGTGTAAGATATTATATTTATTTTAAAAATAATAATAATAATAATATTAAGCTTTTCATTTAAAAGTTGCATTATTCATTCATTCATTAAATTAAAACTAAATTTGATTACTACCATTCGGCATAGTTAAAATTAAATAAAACTCAAAAAATTTGAACAAATTATGAAAATGTTAAAAACTTAAATCTTTCATTTTCGTATTTAGTAAAAATATACCTAATTTGATATAATTATTATACATGATAGTAATTATTTGTGAAGAAAAAAATAATTGGATCCAATTCTATATAAATTTCATTTATTAAACCGACATGCAAATGAGTCGAGTCAAGATTGCATTGGGGAATAAAGATAAAATTCTTATCCCTAATCTTTCCATTTCCAACTGAGGATCGAAACTAATCAAAATGATATGGGTGTAAATGAGTTAAACCGTTCGCGAATGGCTTGGTGTTCGGTTCGATAAAAACTCGTTTGCATTCGGTTTGTTTTATAAACAAGACAAATTTGAGTCTTACTTTAAAATTTGATTGAATAAATAAGCCGAGATTGAGTAAAGTTAAGCTCGACTCGATTAAACTCGTAAACAGCTCAAATATAAATTCGTGGATAAGCTCACCAATATCTCTATTTATAGGCTCATAAATAGCTCGATTATTATTATTAACTTAATAATTTTGACATTCCAAAAATATATATTTTAATACTCCTATAATTTTTTTGATAATTTAATTTTTACTAAAATATATATACTCTTAATTAACATAATAAAATATTTTTTTATTATATAATATAATATTATAATCTTTAAAAATATTTTTTTAATAATTAATATCTTTATGATACATGTAATGCTCAATTTTATAATTAGATTTTTTTTTACTAATGGGATACTTTTGCTTTATATTGATTTTAAGTATTTTTTGTTATAGTTATTTTATTAAATATAAATATTTAAGAAATTGAGTATTCTGATAAATTATAAATGAATTTTCAAAACAAATCGAGTTCGAGTTTAACTCAATTATAATTTATTAACGAGACAAGCTCGATTATAATTTATAAACAAGTTTTTGATGAGCTGAGCTCGAGTTCAGCTCGAATTTAAACGAGTCAAGTTTGAATATAATTTTCAAACTCGATTCAAGCTGGAGCTCAGAAAAAAAAAATATATATATCAAACCGAATTGAGCCTAAGCAAGTTAAAGCTCAAACTCGACTCAATTACAACCCTACAAAATAATTCAAGAAATTGGTGAGCTAAATTACGCCTGTTATTTTTAAACTTATCACTAACATCATTGTTGTTAAACTTTAATTTATTGCATAAAAATCCTCGAACTTCAATATTTTGGTCGCAACAATTGCCCTTGACGTCGTTTTTCAGTCTCCGAAATTGTATGTGGCAAACGAATAATAAGATTATATGAAGTTTAAACAAACAACTTGTCTTATACATTGACCATAGCCCATGGCCCATAGGGTTTAAAAACCTCAGCCCGTGGACTCAAAATTAGAACAGTTCTTAAAATTTAAGCAAACGAATAGAATTCGGATTCACATTGCAAATCTAAATCTAAGAAAAAAAGGGTAAACCAGAGAGAACATTCTAGAACCTAAACCACTATATATACGCTCCAAATCTCTAATTAACAGCCTCACAACTTAAGCAAGGTCAGGGAAACCCTAATCTTGCTTGCATTTTTATTTTATTCGTTTTTATTTTTGTGATTGTTGAGAATGGCTGGAAAAGGAGAGGGGCCGGCGATCGGTATCGATCTTGGTACTACCTACTCTTGTGTTGGCGTTTGGCAACATGACAGAGTGGAGATCATTGCTAATGATCAAGGGAATAGAACGACGCCGTCTTATGTTGCCTTTACTGATACAGAGCGTTTGATTGGCGATGCTGCTAAGAATCAGGTCGCCATGAACCCCATTAATACCGTTTTCGGTAAGTATCTCTTGATTTCCAGATTTGCCTTTGAAAACATTATTATTTATGTTGTTTATTTTTTGGGTATTTTTTCAAATCCATGAATTTGAATCCTGAAGGATGAAACTTGCTATATCCTAGATGAGATCTGAATGGGATCTGATCAAAATCCCTTTGATTTTTAGTCCCGCTTTCCCGCTTTCTATTCATTAAGAAAGGCATGTATTTAGTTAGTATAATCATTGGATTGCCAATAATATTGCATAATCTGTTTATTACATAATATAGTTTGTGATGAGATTTCTGATTTTTTTTTTCTTCTGATTTTTAATAGGAAAAACACATCTTGCCACAATTTATTACAATATTTTGTATATATAAACTCTACTTTTACTTGTATAAAATATGTTGTGTTCCTTGTGGTGTATAACATGCATACTGTGGTTTGTGATGAGATTTTTGCTTTTTGATTGAAATCTATCCTACAAAGTACAATAATGTTAAATTAGAAGTCTAGAATGGGTTTAGTTAGCTTGTTCGTTTTCATTGTGATTGCTTTGTTTGTGTAGGATTTCGTTAGGACTTAGGACAGCTTTATTAATTGGTATTGTTATGTTGCAGATGCAAAGAGGTTGATTGGTAGGAGATTTACTGATGCTTCGGTTCAGAGTGACATTAAGCACTGGCCATTCAAGGTTATTCCTGGACCTGGTGATAAGCCCATGATTGTTGTTAACTACAAGGCTGAGGAGAAGCAGTTTGCTGCAGAGGAAATCTCTTCCATGGTCCTCATTAAGATGCGTGAGATTGCTGAGGCTTACCTTGGCTCTACTGTGAAGAATGCAGTGGTCACTGTCCCTGCCTACTTCAATGACTCTCAAAGGCAGGCCACAAAGGATGCTGGTGTCATTGCTGGTCTCAATGTCATGCGTATCATAAATGAGCCCACTGCAGCTGCCATTGCCTATGGTCTTGATAAGAAGGCAACCAGTGTTGGTGAGAAGAATGTGTTGATTTTTGACTTGGGTGGTGGTACTTTTGATGTCTCATTGCTCACAATTGAAGAAGGAATCTTCGAGGTCAAGGCCACAGCTGGAGACACCCACCTTGGAGGTGAGGACTTTGACAACAGAATGGTGAACCACTTTGTTCAAGAATTTAAGAGGAAGAACAAAAAAGACATCAGTGGAAACCCAAGAGCTCTTAGGAGGCTGAGGACTGCTTGTGAGAGGGCAAAGAGGACTCTTTCATCCACTGCTCAAACAACTATTGAGATTGATTCTTTGTACGAGGGTATTGATTTCTACTCAACCATCACCCGTGCCAGATTTGAGGAGCTCAATATGGATCTTTTCAGGAAGTGTATGGAGCCCGTTGAGAAGTGTTTGAGAGATGCTAAGATGGACAAGAGCACTATACATGATGTTGTTCTTGTTGGTGGATCTACTAGGATTCCTAAGGTGCAGCAGCTTTTGCAAGATTTCTTTAACGGGAAGGAGCTTTGCAAGAGCATCAACCCAGATGAAGCTGTTGCCTATGGTGCTGCTGTTCAGGCTGCCATATTGAGCGGTGAAGGCAATGAGAAGGTGCAGGATCTGCTGTTATTGGATGTTACCCCTCTTTCCCTTGGTTTGGAAACTGCTGGTGGTGTCATGACTGTTTTGATCCCAAGGAACACAACAATCCCAACAAAGAAGGAGCAAGTTTTCTCCACTTACTCAGACAACCAACCTGGTGTCTTGATCCAGGTCTATGAGGGTGAGAGAACAAGAACCAGGGACAACAACTTGCTTGGCAAATTTGAGCTCTCAGGCATTCCACCAGCACCAAGGGGTGTTCCTCAGATTACTGTGTGCTTTGATATAGATGCTAATGGCATCTTGAATGTGTCAGCTGAGGATAAGACAACTGGTCAGAAAAACAAGATCACCATCACCAATGACAAGGGTAGATTATCCAAGGAAGAAATTGAAAAGATGGTTCAAGAGGCTGAAAAATACAAGTCTGAAGATGAGGAGCACAAGAAAAAGGTTGAGGCAAAGAATGCTTTGGAGAACTATGCCTACAATATGAGGAACACTATCAAGGATGAGAAGATCAGTTCTAAGTTGGCTGCAGCTGACAAGAAAAAGATTGAAGATGCTATCGATCAGGCCATTCAGTGGCTAGACAGCAACCAGCTTGCAGAGGCAGATGAGTTTGAGGACAAGATGAAAGAGCTCGAGAGCATCTGCAATCCCATCATTGCCAAGATGTACCAAGGTGCTGGTGGTGACATGGGTGGCGGCATGGATGATGATACTCCTCCAGCAGGTGGCAGTGGTGCTGGTCCTAAGATTGAAGAAGTTGATTAAGCTGCCTGTTTGATGGTTTAAGTATGTTGTCCTTTTATTAGGCGGCATGGATTTCTTGTTTTAGCTCCTACAGTTGTTTTCTTTTAGATATATTTATGAACAATCTATCCAATTTTTATTTAGGGATGTTACTGCAGAATTTTCAGGTTTTGCAACATTAATGACTTTTGCTTTATTTAAGTATTTGCTATTAGATAATGCAAGTTCAGCTTGTTATTTTAAGGTTCTGTCTATTGCTGGTTTTTATTCCAGTTTGCATCTTCCTCCCATTGCCAAATGGCAATTGCATCATAACACTGCCAAATGGGAATCATTTTTCTCCCATTCTATTGGAAGTACAAATTAAATCATAGTTACATATGCTTGTGTGGAATTGTGATTCACTTTAAGAACTGATTGTGGAATTGTTCAGTTATTTTATTTTGCTTTTTGTTGTTACATGAGTTTGTAGATTTTCTATTTCATTTTTCCATTCCTAAATGCCCACAAAAATCTTCCTCTATGATGAGGAAACCTAGCATTGTCCAAAGGATTGCTTATATTTTGAAGCAAAAAAAAAAAAAAAAAAAAAAAAATCTGCATTCTTGAAATCTTCTTGGCTTCTTCTCTATCTCTGTGTTAAAAAGGCAAATGATTTCAGTATCATGAGCTAGCTTGTTTCTTGAATGTGAACCTAATCCTCCCACTGCTCTTTATGTGACCGAGGTATCAAATTGGTTTACTTGCGCTGTATTGAATTCTGCATATTCTTTTTACATCACTGTAGGGACTAGGAAGTGTTCGCACTTCTCATTTGGGTTAACCTTGGTGCCATGATCAGGTTTCTCCTGCTTTTGTAAGGGGCACTTATGGAAGCTTCATCCTGATTGCAACCTGTCCTGGACTTATGGAGGCTCTGTTCATTGGAGTCCCTGTCAGAGAAATTGCAGGCTGGTAAGAAATATGCTTTAGAATCCACATTGTTAGCGATTCATATGGAGTGTTTCAAGCACATAATTTGTAATACGCTCTCAGGTGGCGCATCTGTTTCTGGGTATCTGCAATTTATGCTGGAATTCTTGCTCTTGCCATATGATGTTTTGTGCAGAGTCTCCGCATTGGCTGTACAAGGGTTGGTCCCATTTACATGTTTATTTTCTATTAATATGTTTTGATTATGTCAATATATATTATTAGCTAACAAAAAGAGAGTATCTTATCACTTTGAGAGAGATTATCTGAATTGCTTAATGAGACTACTCCCTTTTGTTTCCATATAGCTTAGTCTTGTTAACTACAATCTCTTTGCAAATGATCTCTCTCTAACCCAACCAACCACCCCCCCCCCCCCCCCCCCCTTCCTGATTTCAGTTTGATGCTTAATGTAATTTTTTTTTAAAAAAAAAATTTCAGCAATCTTTTGCATTGCAGTATTCTGATTGCCTTTTGGCCTGATCATAAAAAATCTTCATGAATGTCATGGCTGGGTGCTTGTAACTTCTTTATTTGTATGAGACAGCAAGGAATAAGTGCTGAAGCTGAAATCGAATTTGAGAAGCTTTTAGGTGGAGCACGTGTCAAATTTGCAATGCATGAATTATCCAAATTAGACAGAGGGGATGACACATACAGTAAAGCTCTCCTAATTGCTTTATGGTCGTCATTTTAGAGGTACACATTTTTACTTTTTGGGTGAAATTCTACTCTACGGGCCTTGTCAGCATGTTATCTTCTTGTTAGGAATCTGCAGCTGCAACCATCACTTCCTCTTCTTCTTCCTCCTCTTCCTTCCTTGTTTTCTTTGGGCTTTGTTATTCACATCAGTTGTTTTTATTGGGTCAACCCTATTTGCTTTACAACAGCTATCTGGCATAAATGCTGTGTTTTATTTCTCTTCAACTGTGTTTAAAAGTGCAGGAGTACCATCAGACCTAGCAAATGTATAAAACGTTCTCGATGAAAAAATGTGAATGAACGATTTCATTGTGTTTAAAGATTATTCTTGAATAATCTACTCACTTTTGCTTCTATTGTAACAAAAGAGCCCATAGTCACAAAGTAATATGTATTAAAGTCATAAAAGTAATAATAAAGGAGCTAGATAATTCTAAATGAAATAAAATAAAATAAAAATTCAAAGAAAACTTCGAGCTCATATTAATTATAAATTGAGATCAATACACTAAATAATTTGATCTATTGTTATATGGATTGTGAGTGGGAACTTAGTTTCCGTCTGGGTACGCACTCTTGGATTGCAGGCGGGGCTGGGGTGCATATTGTGTTTTCTGGCTTGTGCTTATTGACAGCTATATGGCACTAGGGACAAATATCTAGGAAATATATTAACTTGTTTGGATTTTAGTATGTGTAGATATAGGATTAAACTCTTCAATTTTCTGTTGAGGTCTATACTGAAGAAGTACTCAAATTGGATCAAAGGCTGATTTCTAGATTTTGTCGGAGAATCATTGAAATATTTGTTTAATTATGATTAAAAGGATATTATTCATATATTATTTATAGAATACATTACTTTACTCAAATCCAATAAAATTTTGAATTCAACAACATTGATCTATTTCAACTATGATTATGGGCAAATGTATAAATATACTCCCGAAAAATAAATGTATTTGCACCATCACCATCTTCAAATAAAGTATTTTCTATTGTAGCATCCTGCCGAACTTGAGTTTTTTGATATATACAAGTATTTTTGTTGGAACGTTGATGAATGGAATTGGGATGTAGATAGAATATAATAAAATAGAGTCAATTTGAGGTTCTCTATGAAATGAGGCCCAATGATCTTTTACATATTTTTCCAGTAGTAATTCTAGGTACTTCTGCATGTAATGTAGGATTAGCGGTTCTAAAACCATCAATGATTGATAGCGCGTTTGTTTTGGGTACAAAATGATATGGGTTCAAATCTCCAAGGGTGCTATTGCAATGACTTGAATTTTTATTTATTTTTGATGATATTATTTTCACATGGAAATATAAATATTTAATTCGATTTACTGTATTTGTATTTAATGGTAATTTGAATTACCATTATTATTGTAGAAAATATAATATTTGATTATGTTTATATGAAAAGTAATAAAATATTTGGTACAATTGCTATATTATGAAATCATGATATTTTATAAGGATATAAATTATGGTTTGATTATAATGGTTTATTATTTAAAGGATTAATTAAAATTAAGAAAGTATTGATTTTAATTTGACTAATTGTTTAAGTAGTTATTGGTATTATTATTATTTTAAATTAAAGTTTTTATGGATATTATTGTTATTTGGGTAATTAACTATTGTAAAGTAAATTAATTAATTAATTTAATTATTTAAAAATTTAAATTTATTTAAATTAATTTTTAGATTTTAATTATTATATATATATATATATATTAGAAGGATAAAGCAGAAAAGTAAAAGAAAAAGAAAAAAAAAAAAAGAAAGAGGCAAAGAGCAGAAAAGGACGGAGAGAGAGAGAGAGAGAGAGGGGCAGAAGCAGAAAATTGGTTCTTTCGTCGCCTTCCGGTCGCCGGAATTCGACACGCGCCGGACCACCAAGAAAAGGAGGCCGAGACACTTCCAACGGCATCAAGCCGGTCGCCGGACTCCTCCAGATGCTGCCGCACGCGCCGCCGGAGCGTCCGCCGGCCAGCGAGCTTTCGAGCTCCATTTCGTTGACTTTTTGACCTTCGTTTCTGACGATTCTCATACTGTTGGATTCCTTATCTCGTAAGCTTCGATTTGGTATTTCATTTGTGAATTTTGATGAACGTTTGAATTTTTACCTAATTTCGGATTTGTCGACGCATTTTTTGGCAATTCTCCAGCGAGTAAAAATGAGTGGTGCATATTTTCGGTATCCACATTTCGATACGAATTTATTGACACATTTCGCTACTATCCGACACCGTTGATATTTTCCGATGACTTTTTCGACGACTCTTCGATGAGTGCGTCTGATAATCTGGAATTTATCCCTGATAATTATTTTGATGTTAGAATGGTTTATTTTCGCGTAACGAAATTAGTATAAATTTAGATAGTTAATTGCAATTAAATTCTATTCCTGATAATATCTCTGTTATGTAGTAATTATGTATCAGACGTTTCTCCAGTTGCGAGATGTTGCATTTGAAGATATCTAGTTGTGAGTTATATATTTTAATATAAAGCTCCATTCCTTTTTATTTAATTAATGTTTCATTTGCATTCATATACTGATTGTTTGGATGTTATATATATAATTATGCACTATCAGTAATTATTGAGCATTCTGGCACATGTATGTGAATGATTTATTAATTATGTGTTGCATAATTATTGTGAATGCTGGATAGTATTGGGATGACATAAGAGTCACTAGGAATGTGAATATGATATATGATGGATGAGCATTGACTGGTGTATGACAATTCAGGAGCTTGCTCATCACTCATTGCTGCCAGTCGGGTCGCTGTATGGCTTCGGCCAGGGACAGCTGGTACCCTATGTATTGGATTTTTAAAGTAATTTCAGTTGGACACAAAGAGCCAAGGTGGGGGTCGGCTCCCCGTATTGAGATTTAGTATGATTCATGTGGACTGATTCCTATCATTGATTGATTATGTGATTACTTATATGGATGAAATTATGCATTAGCATTTTCAGCATTCCAATGACATGTTATATTAATAACTATATAAATCATTGAGTTGAACGCTCATTCCTGTTCACCAATTTTTCCCAGGTTGCTGGTTGAGCTTGAGAAGTAAGTTTATGTTGAGTTATTCATGCCTTTCATCATTTGACAGTGAAATGTATGTTATTATTCAGATATGTAATTAATTTTATATTGTGTCGTATTATTAAACTCTAGCACTCCGCTGTCAATTGTAATTTTATTCAGAAGTATGTCTTTAGTGTATGATAAGTTTTGAGGCAACCAGAAATTCCTCATTATAGTTGTTATGGTGAAATTCTGTTGAGCAGGAACCTGATGATGAGATTGTTGTTAATGATGTTATTGAGATAAGTGCCCTGAGTGGCATTGATGTGATTTGATGAGAATAAGAATGTTAGTATGATTGAGATGAGAGCCTATATGGCTTTGATTTGATGTTTTGACAGGTTCTGCTTAACAGATGGGCCCATAGTCTTAAGATGTGACAGTTATAGCTGTCACATTGATGTTTTGTCATTTTATGAGCAGTCAGTCTTACTACGGGTTCTGAAAGCCTTAAACTTTCCCGTTCCCTGGTGCCGGTCACGTGCCTTCGAGTTCGGGGCATGACAGCTATATTCTAAGAGCTCAAACTATGTGATTAAATAAATTCTCCTCTATCTGTAGGACTAATAGGGATGGTAATGGAGGGGTTTTCTATTATCCGTATCTGCTCGGGGCAGGTAATGAAACGGGACGGATACCCGCATATATATTCGTTTTTATTTTTTATTTTTATTTCTTTTTTATTTAAAAATAATTATTTAATATTAATTTTTCATATAT
>CATKHJ010070127.1:0-10878 GCA_949750685.1 Vernicia montana
TATTCACATATACACATACTTGTTGAATTGAATCATTAATTCAACAATCAATCATATCATGCAATAGCATTAAATTCACATTTTCTAATCATAATGCAATCAATTTAAATCTATGCTTAAGCAATCAAATTCTTTAAGGTACGGGGCATTACACTTAGAGAAGCAAAATATGTTCTAAGGAAAATTCATGAGGGGTCCTACAGAATGCACATTGGAGGAAAATCCTTAGTAGCTAAAGCAATTAGATAGGGGTACTTTTGGCCCCGAATGAAGGAGGTTGCCATAAAGTTGATCAGAAAATGCCCTACTTGCCAGAAGTTTGGTAGTAGCAAGAATGTTCTAGTAGCTGAACAAGTCCCCATTTATGGTCCTTGGCCTTTCGCAAAGTGGGGAATGGATATTATTGGGCCCTTCCAAATGGCTTTAGAGTAGAGAAATTTTTTATTGGTGGCAGTAGAATACTTTATGAAGTGGGTGAAAGCTGAACTCTGGCCACCATCATTGCTGACAAAGTAATTAATTTTTTATAGAGGTGTGTGATTTGCAGGTTTGGATTCACGTACCAGCTCGTCAGCGACAATAGGAAGCAATTTGAAAATGTAAAAATTAGGACCTTCTGCGCAAGCCTCAACATCCGTCAACACTTCTCATCTGTAGCTCACCCACAGTCAAATGGCCAAGCAGAAGTGACGAACAAAACCATTCTACAAGGCCTTAAAGAAGACTGGATGGGTATGAAAGAAATTGGGTAGATGACTTATATCATGTTCTATGTGCCTACAAAACCACTCCAAGAGAGCCAACTGGAGAAACTCCATTCAGCTTGACCTATGGGACAAAAGCAGTAATCCCTATTGATATAGGCCTGCTTAGAGTTAATTTATGTGGAGACGAGCAGGACAATCAAATGAGATGTATAGACATGGACCTCCTTGAGGGATTAAGAGACCAAGCGAGCACTTTATTGGCAGCCTACAAATATAAGGCAGCCAATTACTTCAATAAGAAAGTGAAAAATTGAGTGTTCGCTGAAGGGGATTTGGTTATGAGATACCTTGAAGCCACCGAAAAAAGAAAAGGAACTAGAAAGCTCGTCCCAAAATGGGAGGGTCCGTTCAAGATGCAGAAGGTCATCGGTCCAGCAACATATAAGCTTGTAACTATAGAGGGTACTGAAATTCCCCACACTTGGAATATTCAACATCTCAAGATGTATTAATAGTAAAGAAATTAATGAAATTTTTTTTCTCATTTCCTATAGTTCTTGTGCATGAGAAAGTAAAAGCCCTCACCAAGGTGAGGCACGAAGTCCTAGTTCAGCAGGCATAAAGCCCTTGCCAAGGCAAGGCAAAAGCCTTCACCAAGGTGAGACATTAAGTCTTAGTTTGGTAGGCACTAAACCTTTGCCAAGGCAAGGCAAAAGCCCTCACTAAGGTGAGGCATTAAGTCCTGGCTCGATAGGTATAAAGCTCTTGCTAAGGAAAGGCAAAGGTCCTCACTAAAATGAGGCATTAAGTCCCATTTTAGGTGGCACTAAGCCCTTTCCAAGGTAAGGCAAAAGCCCTCACTAAGGTGAGGCATTAAGTTCTAGTTCGGCAGATATAAAGCCTTTGCCAAGGTAAGGCAAAAGCCCCTACCAAGGTGAGACATTAAGTCCTAGTTTTGTAAGCACTAAGCCCTTGCCAAGGCAATGCAAAAGCCCTCACCAAGGTGAGGCATTAAGTCCTAGTTTGGTAGGCACTCAGCCCTCACCGAGGTGAGACAATTAAGTCATATTTCGGTAGGCATAAAGACCTAGTCAAGGCTAGGCAGAAGACCTCATTAAAGCGAGGCGTGAAGCCCTAGTCCAACAGACATAAAAGACCTTTGTCATGAACAAATTAAATTGACTTCGTTAAGGCAAAGTACAAGAAGCTATGAACAGAAACACGAAGTTCATTAATGTAATACCCCATGCTCATATGATTCGTAAACTATAGTCACGATGACATAGAAAGAGAAATTGGACGTTCATTTGATCGTTAAAGCCGAACTCATATTCATAAGTGCCTAAATGTATTTATTTGAATTTTGAGTAAATTCTATGATAGTGATATATGAACATGTTTAATATGAATATGATAAATGTGAATATGCTTAATAATGTGCTTTGATAAGTGATTCTAGTAATGTACACTGTAATAGGAACAAAACGGACATTTTGCAAAAACTGTCGAAAATAAAAATTTATGTGTGTGTATATGTGAGTGGAGTGTGGGGTCCACCCACACTTCATATATTGGCCGGCCATAAGATGAAGAGAAGATGAAGAATTGAATTTTAGTTTGAACATTTTTTCTGATTAAGTTGAGTTAGTAGAAAGTGGACCCCACTTTCTAAGAACATAATATTATACTCAAGAAATGAAGATTCATTGAACTTGGACATTTGCTATCATCTTCTCCTTATTTAAATAAATATTTCCATTGTACAGCTTCCTAAGGAAGCCAATGAACCCTAACCATTAGATCATATGAGTGAATCTCAATCATCCATTCAATTAAAAGTCATTTTATCTACACAAAACACTTCATCTCTCCTCATTCAACCAAAAGGAAGTTTTTGCTCTAGAATTTTTGGCCATATTCTCCCCAACAAGACCAAGAAATTCCAAGGTAAGATCTTCAAAGACTCAACTCCTTTCTTCATCCTAAATGCATGTCTTAAACTATTTCTTGCATAATTTGAATATTTTTCTCCTTTCTTTTCTTCTTAATTGCTTCGGCCCAATACTTGAAAAAATTGGGGAAAACTGTTTATTTTTATTTCTTGATATTAGTGTATTATGAAGTTAATTGAAAGATTTGATAGTCTAATTGAGTATAGAATGCATGATAAAGCTTGATTTGATATTGTATCTTGAAATTGGGGTTTAGGGTTTGGTTTAGGCAGAATATTGAGAAGCCAATTCTGTAATTTTAGAGACTGAATTTAGAGAAGTTTTAAACATAGAAGTTGTATTATTATGTCTCAAATATAGGCCCATAAAAGGGTTTGATGAAATTCATTAAGGATAATGAAATATACTTTATACAAGAAAAATGACTCAGAATTTCAGGTTAGTGAACAATCCGAAATTGATTGAGCTAATTAAAGACTTATTAGAAAGAATTTGAAAGTGACCAAACATAAAAGTCGTATATATATACCTTAATTATAAGTCCATAAAAGTAATTTAAGAGATTTAATATGTGTAGAGAGAAATCGTACCTAAACTGAAACTGGTACTGTTCACAGATTGAATGGGTAGTCCGAATTAGAGTAGCACAATAGATGAATTTAGATACTGAATTAAGACAAGTATAAAACATGAAAATGATAATTTACATGTTTATAAGCTCTGTGAAGAAATAAATTTTAATTGGATATATATATTTTTAGTTATACTTAAGTGAAGGTGAAGGGGTCAGTCTGCCTCTACAATAGAAACAAAATCGGATCAGAATAATCACTAAGTTTTCTACAGAATGAATTTTAAGTTCAATTTTGGATATGTTATAAATTCATATGTCTTGTTTATGATGCAAAAATAATAAACTTATTTGGATTAGTAAATCATGAGAAATGACAAAAACAATACCACAAGATCATATTATATAATTAAGTAATAAATGGAAATGCAATGTTTTAATGTCATTATTAGTGACCCAATGAATCCTATATGTATGTAAGAAATGAATGATGATTAGTGAGAATAATGGATATTTAATTAAGTATGTTTATAAAACATGAATTTAACTTGAGAATTAATTGAATTGTAATAAAGTGAACTCATTTGACTTGGTTAAGGTTTTATCATTTCACGTACTTGGCCATCATGGAATGTAGGAATTGTAATGTGTTAATTGATAATGATTATGTATGTAATCCTTCCATGAAATGCCTTATGCAAAATGAAATTGAAATGAGCATAAGTGAACAATGTGAATTGAGGGTATACACCCTGGGCCATTCGGCCATTACATGATATTGAACATGAATGTATCTTAAATGGTAATATGTGTATATGTATGCTATGTGTGATAACTTGAATTGATATTAGATGATTGGTATGTCTTATATGTAGAGTTAGGATTAGAATATTCAAGTTGACAAAGTGTTTATGGTACTTAATTGAATAACATGAATGGTATGGTTCACTGTAAAACCTAAATAATAAGATAAGGAAAGTGTTCTGGAGACCAAGGAGCACCACTTCTGTTGTGTTAAGAGCTTGTGCTAGAAGCTAAGGAGTAGAGGTGAGTATGTAATATTTTAATATGGTATGCGCATTTGCCCTTGAATCATCATTTAATTGATATATATGTATATATATTACTGAAAGTCTTAGTAATCCTTAATGTAAACCTTACATAACCATTGTCATTCAAATTCTTGTGCTAGCACTATACATGATGGCCTTCAGCCTAATTGCTATTCATTGTTGGCCTTTAGCCTAATTGATATTCATTAATGGCTTCCAACCCATTTGTTACTTCATTAATGGCCTTCAGCCCAACTGTTAAACTATTGATTCAATTGAACACTCTAAGGTTCATTTGAAACCATTATTGAAATTGTAAAAATCCTCATTGATACTATGGTAAATATCCATATGATTTGTTATTCATATATTATGAACCCTTATTAAATGATATTCTTTATAAGCAAAAATCCCCAACTGATGTGGGGTTATACATCAGTCATGTGCATATGGTAAGAAGGCCCGTCGGATAGGGATAGTGTATCCGCCCCAACTAGGAGGGGATCATAGCCATGAAACCTGATCAGTCTTGCACCCTAGTGATTAGTGTGAGTGAGCAAGGCATCAGCCACCACTCTATTTAATTATCAGTGGGAAGCACACCGCTTCTGAATTTTTGATTTATGCTAAAGTGATATCAAATGATAATCTATTGATTATAAATCCTTCATTGTTATAAATATCATTGAATATCATTGTATTACTTACAATCTCTACTGAGTACCGGAAAGACAATCTTTCATTGACATCCAATATATATTAGATTCCTATTATTGTATTATATATAACTCCAGCCGACATATTATATTAAGATATTACATTCTTACTGAGCTTGTCTTACCCTTTTAGTGGTTTATATTTTTCAGGTATACTGGAGGTCAAGGAAGGCAAATTCTCAAGCTTCCCTTCTCTGCTTGGGGGTTTCCTCTGTTGCATAAAGTTGTATGATTTCAGAATCTTAATGTACTTGTATCTTGAATAGTTAAGTTTAGAGCTCCATGGTCATTATGGTTCATAGTAGTTATTATTGTAAACTTTGGTTTGATAATTATAGTACGTTGTTATATAAAAAGTTCTCTTCTTCATTATGGGAAAGAGGGATAGCTCAATATAGCAACTAAAGAAGTTTGCAAAATGCAAGCAATTGAAGGCTTTCGTTTTAAAGGGCAATTCTCTCAAACTTTCCACAAGAAACTATTCGACTACATAAAGCAATTTGGCTACAAAGAAATTTGGCAAGAATATAAGTAAAACAAAGGCAAGTGTTCAGAAATCATACACATTATCAGAACAGTTACATGAAAGGAAGATTTATTTCATTGTAAAGATGTATAGATGTTAGATGTATCATGTACAACTGATTACATTAAAAAAAAAAAAAAAAGGAGAAAAGTTCTAGGGTTCTGGCCAAAGGTCCTCGGAAGACTTGTGATAAGCCAGATCAGGAACAAACATAGGAATTTGAGAAGACCCACCTGTGGATTCAGGAGCTATGGCTTGGGTAGGCTCATCAGATGGTTGAACAACTACAAAATCCGAAGCATTAGCTACAAAATCTGAGACACCAGTAAGAGTTACAGCAAATTCTGACTCATCAAAAATAGGAGGTAGAGACTTTGGTTTTCTCTTTGGGACTGTTGCCAGAACCTCAGGAAAGTGCTTTATTGCATCGTCAAATGCCCTATTGTAGAGTTCAAATGGTTGAGCCATGCCTTTAATAGCCACTCACATTCGGTAACTTTTAAACTTTAAGAAGTTTGTGATAGCCATCTTATGGGCTGCTTTAGCTTCTTGGCAGCGGTGCTCGTCTATCCTAGCTCTCAGCAAAGCAGATGCTAAATTATCAATCTTGGAGTCGAGATCACTCTTCATTAGCCAAAGCTCTTCCTTAAGCTTCTCTACCTTGTTAACATCATGCTTGAGCTAGTCTATATTCTTCTGTAACTCCTCCACCTATTTCTTAGCCCTAAATAAGGAAGTTTGAAGCTCTTTGATCTTTTTGTCTTTCTCATCCAAAGATTGCTGGAGAGAGGAGAGAGGAGACAGTGGCCTCAATCTGCTTAGTCACCTTATCCAGCTCCTCCTTAGAATGTTTGAGCCTCCCCTCCTAATGCAAGCAGTTCTCCTTCAAGGATTTTGTTTATGTTCATCTAGTTGATCTTGAAGCCGCTCTAGATTAGTTCATTGCTTGAGTATTATTCTCTTACAAGCCAGAGCATTTTCAAGAGTCTCAATATAGTACTCATCAAAGGCATCAAAGCGCTCCAAAATGACAGAACCAGTCCTCATAGTCTGCAAGAAAAGTAACAATAGTCAGAACTTCATAAATTCATAATAAGAATGCTTGAGAAGAATAAGAATGAAGAAACAAAAAATTAGCTCACCTTATAACCTTTCCATATCTCCTTTTCAACTAGTTCCCTGGTAGGGGTCATTGTCTAGCCAGAAGGCTCAGGAAAAGGTTAGAGTGTAAGGCCAAAGTCAGTTGCAAACTCTATAGAGTCGATAGCCTTTTTGAACTCTGCAATACCACTTATCCCATCGAAGAGGGCCAGAGCTTGAGGATTTAGGAGCCCAGGCCTCACAAGGGGGAGTTGGTCGATAAGGGTAGGGTCAGTAGACACCTACCTCATATAGCTCAAACCTGCTACAGGAATACCCATCAGAGTGGAAAGAGGTCGATGAATTTATGACTTTGACCTATTAGTGTTGGTCTCATTCTTCCCTATGTAAGTGAAGTTGGGAAGAGGATAATGGGAATACTGAGTCTTCTTGCCAACCCCTCCCTCAGCCGCTTCGGTGCCAACCCCTCTCTCAGCTGCTTCGGTGCTGGGCCTGTTCACCTCTATGGATGGTAATTTTAAGTAGCATCAACTTTAGGATAGCCATCCATCCTTTGCTTTTTAGCAGAAGGAGCTTCGATATCAACCCTAGACTCATTGCAAGGCCTAAGATTAAGAAAATCCTTATCGGCAGGAAGTGCTGAAGAAGGAGTATGGGAAGGCTCCCTAGAAAAGCTAAGAACTCACCTATGTCAACCTCTTCCTAAGCAGTCACTGCAGAAAATTCACAAACCTAAAACACAATTAAATGCATGCACTAATGAGGAAAATGTACCACAACATTGAAATTGCAAAGAGACAGACTTGTGGGATCATTAGCAGAAATAGTTTGGCCTTCAGCAAAAAGATGGGAAGCTAGTCTTGTGGGAGAAGCAATGAAAAGATCCTGGGCAGAAGGAACCAGAGAAGGAACTTCAACCCTTTGGTCCTTGTGAACCTTGAATTTTGCACCGTCTGAACCCTCGGACATGCGATTAAGCCTCAGAAACTGAAATGGGCAAGAAAGGGTCGAAAAATCAGACAAACCGGCCCTGTCTGACTTGGAGGACTGCACATGGTCTTCCAGGGACCACACATGCCCTGTGCGATTCAGCATAGGGCTGTGCAGAACCGCACAGGCCCTGTATGGTTCCCTTTTTCCTGTGCGGTCCATCTTTTTCTGTGTGGTCCAGAATGACCCGTGTGCGGTCCCAGAAGGCCTGTGTACGATTTCGAGCTTCAGAATGCCAAATCCCACATTGGAAAAAGATAAAAACTTCCCTAGCTGCTATTCCTATATAAACTACCCCCCTCCCGCCCCAACTCATTTCTAGACAATTCAACACACCAACACTTGCTAAATCAAAGCTTAATTGATTCAAAGCAAGTAGTCTTTTAAGGCTCGGTTCGAAAGAATTGCCTTTTAGTTTAAAATTTGCTTTTGGGTGGTTGTTCGTGGTTCATTTCCTCAAGTCAGTTCGAGGAAGTTCCAAAGATGTCGTCCTAGTAGCCATTAGGAGGCTCCGATTCCGCCAAGTCAAGTCAAGGTGGAATTACGATCCGGTCGCCCGCTCTGTCCATACGTCTCCAAGCCTCGTCATCAAAAGGTATTTATTTTCTTCCTTTTTTATTTATTTATTTATTTGTTTTGCTTCTTTGCTATTTTTGTTTGCTTTTAGTTTTCTTTTAGCTTAGTTTCTTTTATTGCTTTGCTGTTATTTCCCCTTTGCATGTTCCCTTTTCTTTATTTCCCTTTCTTTTAGTTCTTTTATTATAGCTTAGTTATTGTTTTCCTCTTTTCTTTAATATGATCCCTTTTCCTTAATTCCTTTCTTTTCTTTAGTTAATCACTTTAAAGGCATGTTGATTAAAATATGAATTAATTAACTTGTTTCAATTGAATCGATGCACTTTTGTTTATTAATTAAAACTGACCTAATTAACTACTTGGTAATCAACTTACTTGATTAAAATCAATCCAACAAACCTTTAATCAATGAACTGAAACATGATAAAAGGTTCAGACTAAAACAGACTCGCTTTGCAAGAAGGCAAATTACGTGGATTTTGATTCCCATTCGAAGGGATACGTAGGCATGCTTGTCTGAAAATCATCAAATCTAATTAAAATGAATCTTCTCCTTTCACTTTCTTTTTATGTATTTTGTTCTTTCTTTCAATTCCTTCTTTAATTGCTTTTGGCTATTTGGATTCTTTCTTTAATTGTTTTTATTATTGGATTTCATTTTGGGGAATGTGTTGCTTTCCTAGAATCTCATAAGGGCTAGAGAAAGTATCCCCTATTTTGGTTTATTTTTGTAAATTTAAGATTCTTACTTTCTGAATTTAATTACTTTATTGTTTTATTTCATTTTAATTCATAATTTCTCATTCATTTAATTGTTCATGAAATTCAATTTTAAGTCATTGTATATTAAACTTGCCAAACTCATTTTAATTAAAAAGTAAACCGAAAACCTAGTCCCCGGATCCTCTTTGGTAATCGAGGCTAGTGCACTTTTTCTATTGGACAATAATTGGAGTCATTAAATGGTTTTTCCCTTAACTTTTCCTAATTAAAAATAAATTAAGGTGGCGACTCCCAAACGCTTTTCAAAAATCAACCAATCCGAACCCAAGGGTTCCATCGTGAGTTTTAACCCGAATGAGCATTTCGATCCCCTCTAGCGGATCGGACCGGTGCTCGGGCGAGGCCTCACATGTATGATTGATGATATTTTACCCTTGCTCTTTATCATATTTTATTGAGTTTAATTTATTTGTTCAAGTAATTTTCAGAGTAATTTGTAGGAATTCTTTATATTTTGGAATGTCGTGGTCATTTGAGCCGAAATCACAACTGGGAGCCAAGGAACGAAGTATCTTTTGAGCAACCCTCATCATGGTACACCCGTACCATTATGCATTGTGGGCATATCATTTCCATTTTGTAAAGTCTTGAAGATGCAAGTTTCTGTTAAACAAATCATTGGTATGCCCAGGATGGTACGGGCATACCATCAAGGATTCTGGGCATATCAAGCATATTTCCAAGAGTTTAAACATGAAATGAAAGAGATGAATGGCAGAGCCAATGTTTATATTTTAGAGAGGCAATTTCTCTAAAGAAAATGAAGTTTTTGCAGCTGGAATTGAAGGTGGAGATCTAAATACTTAAAATTTTGAATTAAGAATTGAAGATTAAAGTAGAAGTTATCAAATCGTTCGAGATGGATTGTTTGAATTCTTTTACACTTTTCTCTTATTCTTGTTCCAATCTATTATTATGAACTAATTTCTTTTAACCTAGATATTTGATGAATCCTAGATTTAATTGTATGAATTGAAAAGCGTTTATCAATTGAATCATTCATTGAATTGTTTTATCTTTGTGATTATTAATACTATATCTTTTTAGTAATTGCATGCTTGTTAATCAGATATTGTTTTCTTATTAATTGTCTTGAGAAAGCTTAATTAGAATTGAACACTCATAAAGGTTGAGAATTGATTGGGGTGCTAGAAATAGACTTACAAGATTCTTTGGTTTATTGTTCTTTATCGTTAATGCAATAGCTAGTTAATTGTGTTTGAGACGAGAGTCCTTGCATGTTATATAGTAATTAGGGATTGACTCACTTGAAAGAGGTTTCAATCTAATTTAGTAGAATACCAATTCAGTTCATTGTTTGATTTAATTGAGTTGCTTTTCATGAAATACATGTCGAATCTAGGAGGATTCAGTATCTAGGTCAGTTCCATCATCAATTATCTTTGCAAATTACTTCTTATTTCTTAGTTAAATCCTTTAGATTAATTAGCTATTTTTGAATTAATTATTATTCAAACAATTTGATTCACTAAACAACTATCGAAATTTGAGCTAATACTTGATACTTGTCCTCTGTGGAATGATAATTCACTCACTCTTTATTACTTGAGTGACCTGTGCACTTGCGAAAGCATAGCTTAGAAATAGCGCATCAAGGTTTTGGCGCCATTGCCGGGGACAACGGTTATCAATATTAGCAATATAATTAAGATTGTTGATTTAGTTTTATTTTCTAGTTATTTAACATTTGTTCTAGTTCTTTTGTTGTTATTTCAGGTATTCTTTTACATGCATGACCCGAGCTAGTTCCTCTGGCCTAGTCAAATATAATCCAGAATTAGAAAGAAAATTGAGAAAGAAAAGAAGGGAGGAACGAGAACTAGTTTTGGGAAAGACATAGCAGATTCAGATGAATCTGAGGAAGAAATTGAAGAAGAAGAACC
>CATKHJ010070152.1:0-17211 GCA_949750685.1 Vernicia montana
ATTTTTATCTGATGATACCCCTGCTTTGCATCAAGAGAAGATAAGAAACCATACCCTACTATGGAGTCCACAAGCTTGTCTATCATGGGCAGAGGAAAGGAGTCTTTAGTACAAGCTTTATTCAAATCTGTGAAATCCACACACATTCTGTATGACCCATTTGCTTTCTTTACCAACACCACATTGGCTAACCATTCTGGGTATTGAACTTCTCTTATGAATCCTGCTTTCATCAACTTATCCACTTCTTGATCAATCACCATTTGTTGCTCTGAACTGAAGCATATTTTCTTTTGTTTGACTGGTCTATAAGCAGGATTTACATTCAATTGGTGGGTAATCACCTCAAGGTTCACCCCTCCCCCCCCCTCTATTTCTGCTGAGGACCAGGAAAAACTATGAATATTAGTCAATAAGAATTGGCTTACCTAGCTTTTTTAATTTTCTTCCAAAGAGGAATTAATCAACAAAAATTTTTCTGGTTCTCCATCTTCTACCAGAATTTTTTCTAGCTCCTCCACTGGTTCAATTCGTTGTTCTGGTATATAGGTAGTTATTTCCGTCGTCGCTACCTCTTCGACTTATGCTGAAGCCGAATCTTTCTTTGCTTTTTATTCTCCTTTTTGAATTCACTTTGTTCTTGCATACCGTAGATATAGAATTCACCCCCTCCTAACTCCGGGATTGCCATTCTAAGATGCCTTATGTTGATGGAAGCATCTAAATCATACAACAATGGTCTATCAAGTAAGGCATTATAAGAAAGTTGCATTCTTATTATAACAAAGGTAGCCATCACTGTTATACTATCAGGAGTTGTACCCACGGTAAACGGCAGCTTCGCCACTCCAACAGATGGGATTTCAGTTCCGTCCAAAGTACAGATTGGACTTCCTATTTCCCCCAAATCATTTTCTTTGAATCCCATTTTGTTATAAGCATCAGCTGTCAATAAATTAACTGAACTTCCTTCATCTACAAGGATTCGCAATGATAGCTTGGATGATCAGAGGGTCCGCATGTGGAATGCGAAGTGTACTTCCATCAGGTCTTTCAACGTCGACCTTCGTTTTGTTATAATACACAAATTCGGGCTCCTCTCTTCTTCTTCCTAAGGCATTCGCCTTTTTATTGCTTATAATAACCTTAGCCGGCCCCCTAGTAATACAATGGATTATGCCTGCAGACCCATCATTTATCATTTGCTTCCCTCTGTCTCCGTTAGATCCTGCCTTATCTTCGTCATTCTTCTTCACAAATTTACTCAAGTACCCTCGGCTTATCAGTCTTTCAATTTCTTCAAGTAGTTGTCAACAATCATTGGTATTGTGCCCATGAGTATTATGAAAGAGACAAAACTTACTTCTATCTCTTTTGTTTGGCGGAGCGTACATGGGTTGCGGCCGAACCCATATATTCTGATCTTTAAACGTAGCAAATATCTTTGCTGGGCTTGCCTTCAAAGGTGTAAATTTGTTCATGTCAAAATTAAGGGGAGCTTTACTTGTTTGATTTTGACCTCCACTCTTTCTTCCTGCTACTTTGTTTCCTCCACCCATCACTTCTTTCATATCTCCTTTTTTAGATTTTGCTACTTCCTTAGAGTGTACTTCCACCTCTGTCCTTCTTCGCTTTGAAAAATGGCTAAAGGCAAGGGCATCATCTTGTCTGATATATTTTTGTGCTATGCCCATAGCATCCGCTAAAGTTTGAGGAGCGTGTCTGCATAATGCCTTAAAATAGTCAGTATGGGATGTACCATTTTGCAAAGCTTCAACTGCTCTGTTTTGATCAAGCTGAGTAACTTTGAGCGTTTTCCTGTTAAATCGAGTCATGTAATCTCTTAAAGACTCATTTTCTCTCTGCGTAACTGATTCAAGATACTGAGTCTTTCTTTCTACTGGAATGTTGGAGGCGAAGCGATGCATAAAAGCGGTTGCTAATTGACCAAAGGAGGTTATACTCTTCTCCTCTAATAAATCGAACCATCTAGTTGCTACGCCCTCCAATGAACTTCGAAAAGCTCGACATAATGCTTCGTCACTCATTGTCTGAAGTTCAACAGCATGTTTATAATTCATGATATGGACTCTGGGATCTACTTTGCCATTATATTTTTTGAGTGAAGGTGGTTTGAATTTTCCAGGCATACGGTAATTCCCGATGGATTTAACAAAAGGAGATTTGAGGGCTAGCTTCAGACTCTTATCTATTCCCTTCTGATTTTCATCTTTAGTGAATTCTTCTAGGAACTTGTTCAGTCGATTTCTTATCTCCACTTCTTCTCCTTAACTAGTTGCTCCTTGGTTCCCTTTAAGCGAAGAAGAACTAGATTCAGATTCATTGTTTCTTCGCCCCTTTCTTCTAGAATGTCCCTCCATATTATCCTTATCTCTAGATTTTTCCTTTATCTGACTATTTTTCCTTCCACTTCGTTTCTCATCATCTTTATCATGACGATGAGAACGCTTGTCTTCTTTATCATGCCTTCCTCCATTATGTCTCTCTGCTATGTCTATGCAGATGTTCTCTCCTAGGCGGGATATCCTCCCAAGTTTTGAATCTTCATCTTCTATTGGCAAGTCTCCTCTTTCTGTACGTGCTACTTCTAATATTATTCTTTCTCCTACTCCCCTTATTACTACATGATCTTCGATCAGTATGGGATCTTTCCCATTCTAACCCTCAAAATTCAGTTGTCGATTCGTCCCCTTCTGCACTGTTTCAGGAACAATACTGTCATTTTGACCTATAGGTGTTTGCTGTTGTTGTTGAGCAGCTTATATAGCAGAGGTAAGAGCATTTAAAAGCTGTAGCGCAGGACCAAGAGGGATTTGTTGAGCTATTAATGTACTTAGCGCTTGTAAGGAAGTATTTAAATTAATTATTGAAGGATTTTGAGTGATTGTGGGTAGAGGGGATGATTGAAAGTGAGTGGGACTTGAAACATCATTTGGATCGGAGCGATTCATGTTTTGTTTTGATTTTGACAAAGGAATCAGCCAACGTTCCCCACAGACGGCACCAATTTGATGAGTATTAAATCAACAAGTATTTTATTTTGGGCTGAATATTCATTTTTGGGCTTTGATCCAATAATCCTGCAAGAAGTGAGCAGAGTCAAGCGGGCCAGGCTGGTTGCCTGGCGAAGAGCCTCCGACGTTCAAGTTTGTAATTGTTTTCATATTTGTGAGAAGAAAGGAGATAAGAAAAATATAGAATTCAATTTGACTTTCTTTATGGTTTTCTGCTTTCTTTTTATAGGTCCCAAGTCCTTTAGGTTAAAGGGTAAATGGGGAAATGTTATACACCTTTTGATTGAGGGAGTCGGTATATTAGGCTCTGAAAGATAAGATCTGCATTTGTCCTTATCTTTGTCAGATGACAGGTAGTCGGTGTAGAAATATGCATGGGTACGCCACATAAGTATGACTTTCTTCTGACAAAAACAATATGACGTAGGTGCTTTGTGACCTCAGCTGTCTTAATGAAACTTGTTGAATAAGCTGCATTTATTGCAAGGAGGGCGAAGAGTTTCAGTGCATGGCGAAGTGGTATCTTCGTCTTAAGGCGGTAGAGAATGACCTTTTGGGCTTTGTCTATTGGGCCTTTGTATTCGATATTTATTTTTTCATATTTCTGTATTAATATTGTATATAATGAGCTTTTAAATGTAATTCAGGCCCACTATATTATTGATCATTTTTATCTCTCATCAAAAACCTTATAAATATATATTTATGTCTGCACAGAATGAAGTGCATCATTCAAGGAAAATGTAATAATATTGACTTAAATTATTAAAAAAAAAAAATTATTCCATGTGATTAATGGTTTAATAATTAAGTGTTGGTTTAATAATGTAATAGGTTAGATATTTAATATTATAAGTGTTAGATTCTTTTAATATTAGAAGACTGCTAGCTGAATGTAAAAAGAAATTATCTATTGTACCTAAAAAAAAAAAAAAAAAAAAAACCTCTCTTTCAATGGAAAATAGACAAGAAAAGTTTACTTTTATTGCACTAGACTAATGGCGTCTATCAAATTGTAATTCATGCATGTATCAATTGAATTGAATTGGAAACATGTCTTTTGCTCTGAATGAAATCATAAATACAGACGAAAATTAAATTCGAGACCTGAAATAAAATTGTATATAAATATAAATTAACCATGCAATTTGATGATGATTTTCTTTTATATTTTCATTTAAATTAAGAGCTTGTACTAGTGATACAATTTAATCAACTTTTAGTTCACATAAACTAAATTCAATAGGAAAAACTAATAAAATCTGATTCACATTTTGCAATTTTTTTTTTTTTGGGACATTTCTTATTCAGTGGTAGATTTTTGGGATGTGGATGACAGTTACTCCCGAATATTTTTAAAAAACTTTTAATATATGTTGAAAAATAACTTAAATTTTTTAAAAATTAATTTTCGCCGCTTAAATTTTTATTTTTATTTTTTTATGTCATTTCCTAAAATAAGAGATTAGATTCACTATTGCGACCCTCTTAATGAATTGCATTGGGTGAAAGGCAATAATTCACATCACATGTAAAGTTGATAGAAGAATTCCCATTTTTATGTTTTTATTTTTATTTTTATCATGTTTGAGAGTGCTAGGTGGAGAAGAATGCAAGTGACAAATAAAGCAAAGATGAAGCTTAATTGGGCATGAAAAAAGTAGCCATTGATATTTCATAAAGGACTACAAGCCAAAGGACAATGCAGTCCTAGTCAGTCAGGTGACCAATTTTTGTCCCAAAACCTCCTCATTTTTAGGTCAAAATGGGCATATGTGGCAGATTTTACTGATAAAAAACCCACTTATTGTGAAATTATGCTGAAGTAGCATCTCCTTTCACCCTTATTGGGTTCTATAATTGGCCTCAAGTCCTTTCAATCTCAACTTCTTTGCTTTCATATTTGGTCCTCTTTCACCAACTTTTATTTGGCTCTTATCACCCAATATCCTCCTTCCCCCACTCGAATTAAGCTTTTTCTAATTGGTCTCAATTTGTTTTTTTTGGTCCAATATGAATTAACATTATATTAGGATTATTAGTTATATTTATCTCATAGTAGGATAATTTTATCGAATATTTTATTATTTTTTTAGTATAGAAGAAATAAATACCCATAAGTTAAGTCTGATAATAGGTGTATGTCTCGATTTAAGTAAAATCTCTAATTTGAATTTTCTCTCCTTATTATAAGTAAAAGTAAAAAAATAAAAATAAAAAAAGGAAGTTAAATTTAAATCTATTGTGAAATTGAAAAATATACTATTACTAAATTAAACATGTGAGTTTAATTTAAATATATGGGCAATATCTCCCTGAGAATGTTTTATTGCGTCCTATAAATACATATAAGGAGCAAGTTCTATTGTAATTCTAACATTGGAACAAATGTATTAAAAGAAGACTGATATATGTTATCTATATAATATAGCAAGGTTGATGACATAGTCCTTGTACACCATAAGTATACAACTCAATTGTAACTAGTAATTTTATAAGTAATAGGGATGTTGAACTCACGAGGAGAAGGAAATGAATACCAATATATCTAACTTTTTTAATATTTAATCAACAATTTGAGAGATGTTGGTTCATTGATCAATATAAAAGTAATTAATAAGTAATCTAAACTAACTAAATAATTAATTAAGTAAATATAAATGCAATAGAAAAAGACCTAAGATTGTGATTTATATATACTCATGTTTTCATTCAAGTAAGATTGATTTAAAGATGACTTTCCTTAATTAGATAAAATTCTCTTTCAAGTTAAGTTATCCATACCCAAATTAAATTCACATCTACTTTTATAATTGTAAGAAGAATTAAATTGGATTCATTAAAAACAGTGAAAAGCATTCAACATCATTTTGGCATACCCATATTTCTATGTGGTAATATCTCCTAAATTTATCAACTCTGTGAACCAACGCTACACTTGCACTCTCGCTACTTTATGTAGCGCCTTAGATTGTGAAAGTAGTGATCAAACACTTACACATATAAAGCTCAAAGAAGATAGATTAAACCCAAGCAAACCAATCACAAAAATAGAGTGTATATAAATCCACAAGCAATCAATCAATTTACATCTAAATCTTAGCTAAGAATTTAGCTACTCATAGAATAAATAAGAAAAGACATCATAAATTGCATTAAATCAATAAGCATATTCAATACAAACTGAAATTAAAAGGGTTTAGAGTAAATTCTATGGAAAATTGCATAAATTGAGATTTAAGGTTGAAGATGAATCTCCCAAGGGTTTAATTCTTCAATCCCCTTTTTATTCAAATCCTAATATAATCCTAATTATAAATTAATTAATTGAAAATAGAAAACTATCTACTATATTTTCTACCTAAAACTACTTGTCTCTACTTGCTTGAAAAAAGAATGTATTTATATAGATACTAAAACGTAACTTTAACTACAAGATTTAGGTGAGTGTACAAATGTCTCGCTCTGGTGCACATGCTCGTGCATCTTGGAATGCAAGACCACGTGCATTTGGAAGTCTTTCACTTAGCTTTTCTTCAATTTGAGAAATTAGAGGCAGAGACGAAATAAAATGCACGGCCTCATGCATTTTTGAGTAGCATGGGCTCGTGTTTTTTCTCGGTTGGAAATCAGAGAGAAGGGATCTGCATGAGCTCGTGCGTCTGCTATTGCACTACCTCGTGCGCTTGCCTTTTAAGTGATGAATTTTTCTGCACTAGCTCATGCACTTCTTCTTGCAGGACCTGGTACTCTCTAATTTGGTTACTTTTTGCTTCAATTCCTTACTAAATCTTGCAATTTCTATAAAAATACATTAGGACCATAAAATAAACAAATTCATAGAATTTAGAATAGTTTTACTCAAGAATCAAGCTAAACATTGAAGGTAAATTCATAGCAACATATATGAAAATATTGAGCACGTCAGTTGAGTTCATAACTATTATCTTGAAAAGAAGGTTAACTACAATTCTAGCAATTGAATGGTAATGTATCAAGTGAAATATTTAAATTCTAAAAATACTTTTCCTTTTGAGAGTTATTAAAATCAATATGTCGTTGGTTCAATAGTATTTGAGTCGTTTTTAATATTGAGAGGTTTTAAGTTAGAGCTCTGAGTCAAAGTCATATTTACCTAAAAAAAAAAAAAAGAAAAAGAAAAAGAAATTAAGAGCTACTAAAAAAAATTAATGGAAGAAGAAAAAGCAGGTTTATATATGTCTGCCATTGATAAAGATGCAAAGGCGAGACTTTAGCAGGTCAAATCATTAATCAGCTCCCACAAAAACAATACCCTATGTTGTTTTAGTATTGCATTTTATCTTTAAGAAAACATATGATATGATGAGTGAGCATCTCGATTTCATATACAGGAGAGGCCGAATGAGCTTCAACTTTTTTTTATAAAATTAGTACGTTTACTTGTACTGGTGGAGCTAATTATCTTATTACATTTTGTCCTTATAATATTGTTGTAGAAAATAAGATTTAGAAGATGTTTTTATTAATTAATTTTTCTTGAAGCACTTCATATCTCTAATTAGATATTTTATTTTTTACAACTTTTTGGAAAATATTCTTATCAGTATTGTGAGTGTCATTTCAATTTTTTTTTTTTAATCTGTAAAATAAAAAAATATATACCTTGAAAACTGAACTAATAGAAGAGAAATTTACTTTACAATTGCGCCAACCTTTATATTAATTTTAATTTTCTTATCCCTTCATATAACATCATTTTATTGATCATAATTTCTATCTATATGTAATAAAAATAACTCTTTTCTTATTAATTTCTACAAATTGAACTCTCCATTTTATCCTGAATTTCAAATGTAATATCTCTTAATAGAGATTTCAAGTTTTTCTTGTTGGAATATCTATTTAGAGAACATATATATCAATATGATCAGTCTAAGATTGTTGTAAAGAGATTGGGTTGGATTTTAGGTTCTGGGCATAGTTTTGAGCAGTTCACCTAGTAAAGCCTGCAAAAGAGAAAAAACAACATCAATAGGCCAAGTCTTGGCTTGGTAAGGATGCTTCAATGTTTAAGTTAATAGCAGTAATAGAGTTGATAGTCTTAAGAATGAATATGACTTCCTAGAGATTAGAAAACTTTTAAAGGAAAGAAATTAACGAGAAGTTGTAGAAGAAATTACCTGAAAATTATGGTACCTTGAGCCTTTTATACTTGGTAGATTCTCTCTCTAAGGTGGTGTGTAGTAGATGTGACTTGAAAACATGCTCTGCTATAACAGAAATAGGTCATCATGACTTCTTATCTCACGTGGGAGTAAAAACCGAGTTATAACTGACACAAAGTGGCAGTTGAGCTGAAATCAGAGATGTGATAGGCCACTTTTCCCAGTAGGAAAGTCTTTCGCTGTGAAAGCTCTTCGAAATTGGAAAAGCGGTTTGCGAATGACTTTGTCTCCAAAGAGGTAGAGACTCCGAAGGGATGCTTGCATGAGTTTCCCTTAATCAACATGAACATAGTCTCATCATATTAGGCTTGTGTGGGCTCATCTTGGGCAAAAGTCTTGATGATGCATTCTAAGTGCAATTAGATTTTTTAAGTGATGAGTCTTAAGATCTATTGAGCAAAAAATTAAATCAAGCCCAACCTAACCTAATTAGACCCAATTGATGCATCAAAATTCTATTCTTATCACAATCAATATTTCTAATACAAACAAATAAACAAATGACATAAAAAGTTAATAGAAAAAATATCGGATAATCGTAGTCAGATGAATAAGGAGAGGAGCTAGCAAATTCTCTTATTATCAATCATAGTATTTTTGAGTTAGTTCTAATTTCTAAATATATTTTAATTTAGGAGTAAAAGAAAAACATAATTTAAAAGAGGAAAAAATGTTTTTTTTCCATAAAAATGCATTTATAGGAAAATGTTTTTCCCAAATTATCAAATCAACTACCGTGCCTCAATGCATTGTAGGAAAGTAATTAGTTGATTTTAGCTTATATCTCAACTATTGAATACCAATACCAATATTAGATTATTATTTTATTGTGTAAATTTGTCTTATTTATCTTTTTTAATTATTATCTCAAGAATAAAATATAATAATAAAATTTTATGTATATATATTATTTATAAAATTTTATATGATAGAAAATGGGTAATATTCTGTAAATATTATATAATAAAAAAATAAAACAGCAATTGGGTATATAAAAGTTTATTTTTAATATAAAGATGTATTAATTATTTATTGGATATATTTTTTTTTTTGTTCTTGTTTCTATGTATATGAGTTTGAGTATAATTTCATGTCTATTCATTATGTGTATTTTATGGGTGTAGTTTTTACAAACTTAGAACCACTTTTTAAGCATTGTTCTTCTACTATTATTATTTTTTACTAATTTTATTGGGATTTCATGGGTTTTTGCAGAAATGCATCAAGATAAACTACAGAAGGGTATACATGTTATGAGCTAGTTCTATTTGAACTATATTCAACTAAAATCAAACATTTATTAGTAGATTTTAAATTGGAAGAATTAATTTATAAAAAAAATAAATAAATATAAAGTTAAGTCATAAACGTAAAAAAAATATATATGTATGTCAAATATGAAAGATCTTTTAAATAAAATCGTAAGAGATTAATACTGTGAAACGAATACAAATATGAGAGAAATAGTGATTTTATGAATATGTATTTATAATGAAATTATTTATTACAATCATTGTTAAAATATGAATTAAAATATAATTAGAATTAGAATTTTTATTTGTATTACGATTTTTCTTAGTTTTTCTAATAGACTTTAATTTATTGAAATATAAATTAAAATATAATTATAATTATAATTTCTATTTGTATTATGATTTACAATATATAAAATGAATTAATTTAAAAATAAAAAGATTCTTTTATCTTTTACATTAAAAAAAATTATGTCTTAATGGACAATATAGATAAAAATAGATAGATTGTCTTATCTGTTTATCTAACCAAACACCTAGGAATAGTGACTTTATTCCTATTCTACCTCTTTACCTCTAATAAATAAACGATACCTTATAATAATTTAAGAAAATAATAAAAATAATTTGGACACACAAACAAATAGGGTAAAAACTACGGATAAAGATAAAAGAATTTTATTGAGAAAATAATATGAGTTATAACAATACAACCTCTCTCTATTTTCTCTCTTTTAAAATAGAAGAAACACACTCTAATATTTTTATCTCTCAAACTCTCTATTTTCTCTCAAAATGGGATGCAACAAAGAGTATAAACTCTTGCCATTTATAGGCAATACAAACTAATGTTTTCCTTCATTTGGCTACCTACTTTTCCTTTCCAATTTGGATTTTTTCTTCTTCCTTCATTTAGCCACCTACTTATGAGCTAATTTTAACAAATTAAAAGGTTCGTAGATGATCTTACTTTGACAGATTATAGAATTATTGTAAACGGATATTTGTTGTTGTATTTCAGTTTACACTCAACGCTAATACAAGCTACAATTTAACAAATTTATCTTCTTTTATTGTGTTTTTTACTTGTCTTTAGTTGACTTGACAGTTCCAAGAAGTCTATATACTAAACCCTTAATTGGCTATATATTAAATCATTAGTATGCCTCACTATTTTTATTCCAATTCCAATTAGACAATAGATTGATTATGCCAATAAGAGAGTCCATCAAAGTAATCTCAATTGGACTGGGATTAATTAGTTATTTACCATAAAAGGCTGAACATCTCACAACTTTAATGATGGTGGAGTCGGGATTGCATGCTAATGGCTGATTGTAAATTGACAGTGCGAGAGAATAAAGCAATTTTATCAATGTTGGAAAGGAAGGGTCAGAATTTATCAGATAATAGACTTTTTCATCTTCTGGAGTAGAAGAAGAAGAACAATGTCCAATCTGCTTCGAAAGATGTGTGGATCTACCAACAGCAACACGCTTACACTTGGTTGATGCAAAGTAATAGCTGCCCCATGTGCCGCTCTAAATGATCATTTCTAACCCCCCCAAGAAATGCCAAGAGAAATTATTGAGTGCACCGTTAAATTAAAATACTCTCAACCAATTCAAATACAATAGTATATCAAAATAGTGTATATTAGAATATTAGATATAATGCTAAGAAACTTCTTTTTAAGGATGGGAGCTTCACATAATGCAGCCTGCAAACTTTAAGACAAGAAAGGAGTAAACAAAACTTAATATTTCATGATTTTATTTCGTGTTCTGTTTACAAGGTTACAAGACGTTTTCGCTGACTCAAAATTTTAAGAGCAGCCATACTTGGAAAGTAATGACAGCAGTAAGATGAAAGGATATCATTCATATACACCCTTAATGGTAATGGAACACTTACTCCCCGCTCTACCTAGCATAGCCAAATGGAATAACAAGATCTACTCGATACAGGCACAAAAATTTCTTCAGTTAGACGACTGAGCAATTTTTCTTATTTCTTTCAAACAATGCTAATCCTCTCTGTCATGTGCACAAGTTTTCTACGATGATCCTTGACTAGTGGAACTCAGCAATTCTTTGACATGTCTCTCAGCTTGCTTTCTAACAAAAGAATAAGGGCATCGGTCAATCACTTCAGCTCCAAAGGAAAATACAAGAGCCTTTCTAGCGGTCTGTATATCAATACCACGTGCCTGAAAGTAGAAGAGTTGACTTTCTTCTAGATCACTTATTGCAGCTCCGTGGGAGCACTTTACATCATCAGCTATGATTTGTAGATTGGGTTTGACATTTACAGTCGCACGTGGTTCCAAAAGGAGGGTCCTTGTTAATTGTCCAGCGTCAGTCTGTTGTGCATATCTGCAGAACAGAAGTACAAGGTCTGAGAAAGGTACAACAAATTTAGGATAGACCATTAACATCCTTTGAACCATGATGTAACAATCAGCAAGCAAAATATATTAAGAGTTAGCTTAAGCGACTGTCCCTATTCTACTTCCTTGTCATGACAGGACATAAAATATGTACTCTTGTAGATTGGTTGTGTGAGTTTCTGTCCTCTTCCTTTTTCCATAAGATTAAATTTCCAAAAGAACAGCATAAATTGTATAGATGCCAATACTCTCTCTTTATATCTCAAATGGTTAGGAGTTAGGAGCTAGACAAGCTTGAAGCATTGAACTTCAGTGAAAGAAAAGCCACCAAATACTGAGTTTGTATATTGATATTGCATTGGGATTATGTCTGATCACCATAAAGCAGACATAAGTTTCAGGTCCCATTGTTTGACCAAAATAGAAATGGTAACATTACATGCTTCTATAATGCTTATCCACTTTAGCATTCAGGAATCTAAGATCATTGATGCAATGGAATGATATGGATCAGCACATAAGTGAAGGCCGTAATATTAACAAGAGCAATGAAGGACACAAATAATCGGAGATAACAGCATTACCTGTTGACCTTTATGTTCCCATCAAAGACAGCCTGGCCTTGTGAATGAGCAACAATGCACTTATGAAGTTGTCGAGAATAAGCCCTTGGATGATCCAAGACAAGCCTGCTATGTAGATCTTGTGTTTGGCCATCGACGGACAAATGAAATGTTGATAACTCTGTTGCTGTATCTGGGCCCAATTGTTGAACGTGGAGATTGTGCCTACTCAATTTTCCGCCAGTGCTTACCTCAACGAGCTCATAGGTGCTAGCTGATTTCTGCAAACAATCAACTTTAAGTAAGATCTTCATTGTACTTTTTCACCCCTCGCTTCTATTCCAACCCCAACGCCACCCCTTAACCCAAGACCAGATAGAAAAAGTTATGAGGTGTTCTTTTTTCTACCTTTAGACAATATCTTTGTCTTAGATAAGCATGACGCAAAGAGCATACACTTTTACAGTTGCCCATAGGTAAACAGACATGTAATTATTAGTAAAATTACAAAATAGTCCGGTTAAGATCACACATCTTAGCAAGGTGGTTGTGAATTATTTACACTTACGATAAAAAGAGTTTGTTGACACTTCGCAAGGAGCAAATATATGCAGCTAAGATAACAAGAACTAAGAGGTTATTGTTAACACTAACACAAATGCAACCATGAACTTCCAGTGCAATATAACCCGCTGCCACTTGACAGATATGGTGAACAAATGGGAGCTAAGGGTAAAGAAACAAGGCAAAAGCATTTCTTACTCTTTTAATGCACCAGACTTCATAAAAGTAATAAAAACATCCTATCATAGCAAAGAGATTTGTGCATATTTTGCTCAGCACCAATCAGATTAGTATCTGGTTTATGATGACTTCTCATTTGAATTAAAAAAGATATTGATTTGAGAATTTTATTTTTTGATTGGCCAGGTAAGGAAGGGGAGAAAGGTTTATCGATCAGAGGAGAAGGAATACTCAAAGAGGGAAGAAGCGGTCTACACAAATCTGCTTCCTCTGTGAAGGCAAAATTTTCTCCAGATTACCTGCTCTAGGAACTATGAAGCCAAAATCACTGATGCAACACTTACATGACATTCCCATGCCTCCACACTATGACATTCATATGTCCTACCTGCTATGACATTCTTGTGTCCCCTGCCCTCTACTGTAACAATATCTCCACAAGTTCCTTTGCTAAATCCCCCTCTCCAACACTCCCATGTTCCCCACCAAGGCAACAAAAACTTCTGTCTTAAGAAATTCACCCTGCTAAAACTATAATACTATGATAGTATATCACTAAAAATATTGATAAAAGAAGAATGGGAAATCATTTCTCTGAATCAAAGAGAAACAACATTCATATACCAAAGCTAACTTCTGCATCATAGGGTGCTCTACTCCAGAATCCAATGATATTCAGACATAAATCCTGTTTTAATTCTCAAATAACACCACCATTAGTCATCTTTGATTTTGTATTGGACTTGGCTAAAACACAAAAAATATGGCCAACATAAACATTGAGAGTTGAGACCATGTACCAACATCGCTTCTCACATCCTTCAAGAAATAGTTCAAACAGCGAAAGTTCTAACCAAAATTATGCACAACATCAAACAATTTCTTACGACATTCACATGGGTATTGACATCAAATTATCAATTTAATTTTCTTTTAAACAGCAACATATGCAAGCACAATAACATCCTGAAATACAAGTACTTCATATTACAAATCAAACCGTTAACATATGCATTGTTTCTCAATTCTACCAGCTCAAAATTGAACACAAAGAATGGTCTCTACAAACTAAATTTAGCAACTTGAGAGAAGAAAAAAAAACTAAACCATAAATGGAGAAGTAAATAACTCACCTGACGAACCGAAGTCCACTTGATATGGGCTGAATTTAAGGACTGACTCTGTATGTAGGAATGCTTAACCTTTGCTCCTTCTTCAATCATTATTTCCAAAACTGAATTTGCCCAATAACATTTATCACCACTCCCTGCATTCACAAACTCCTCAATTATCCCAACCTCTCCTCCTTCCTCCACCACCACAAACACTCTTGGATTTGAAACAGGCAACTTGTTAGATCCCTCTTCTCCTCCCTCAAACGAAACATAACTCAAATGTATTGGATTCTCTACTCTAACCCCTGCAGGAACATAAACTACAGCCACATCTGGTGCCCCTAATCCATTAATCGACCAAAACAAATCACCCCATTTGAAATCATCAAAAAATTTAGAAACCATTTTGGAAATTTTATCTTCAGAATCACTTAACAAGCTACCTACATAAACCCCGGGAGGCAAATTTGACGAATTCGACATAGTATTTAAAACAAACCCATCAACAATAACAAGATTAGGCAAGTGGGTATCTTTGGAAATGGTTGGTAGTTGGTCTCCATGCGGTGGGTTGGAGATTGGATGGATTTGAGATTGCTTGATAAACGAAGTATCGGTGAATCTAAAGGGCTCATCTTTACGAGAGGGCCAAGGGGTGGAGAGAAGGGATTCAGAGGAAGAGTCTCTAAGCTTCTGGAGAGAAGGAGAAGGAGAGAGAGAATCTTCAAGAGTTTCTGCAAGTTGGAGAACAAAAGGGTCAGAGAAACTGGCTTGAATTGTTGGTGTTGTGGAGAGTGAAAGACTAGTTTTTACTTTGGGTCTTGGTTTCGGTCTGGGTTTGAGTCTGGCTGTGTGAATTTGGGGTGCGAAAACTAAGGAAGACATGGATGTTATTAGAGCTTATAGTGATAGAGAAAGAAATTGAGATCAGTAATAGAATTTTAACAGCAGCAAGAAGAAGAGGAAACCCAGAAAATATAGTCAAAGAACAGAGGTCAAAAAACGCCTCCTCCGAATTTGGACCCCAATTTCTGGGGATTAAAGGATTCACGTTGGACTCGGCCCATTTTAATAACAACTAGCTTGTTGGAATTTTCTAAAGGTATAATTTTTTTTGCCAAGGTTCTAAAGGGATAATTAGATATCCTTTCGCATCAAATCACCTGCTTGCCAGAAAATATACTTTAAGAGAAATTATTTACCTGTAAATATAAGTAATTTGCATATAACTTCATAGAATGTAGGTTTTTTATTTGATTTTATATTATTATTTTTAAAAAAATTAATAATATAAAAAATAATAATACACTTACAACCAATTGACATATGCAATTATAATTTTTAATGAATGATTGATATGTAAATTTATATTTATCTCAATACAGAAAATCTCATTTACCTAATTTCAAATGAAATTATTTCCTGTACGGAAAGAAAGTAGAGATCCTTACTTTCCAAGAACTTTATTCAATCATGATTACTAAACAAACCCTTAATATTTTTTTACTTATCATGAAGTTATATTTTTTTACTTCATTTACCTTATACTAAACAAACCCTTAATATTTGATTCAAATAATTTATTTATTTAAATTAAATTTATAAAATTTCTTATGATTTAAATAATTATATATTAATTTGAATTATTTGAATTTGGTCATTGTTAATCCTTCTAATATTCTTCTTAAGCAAGCAGTTGAAGGAAGCAGTTGCCCTTTTTTTTTTCTTTGGATATGTATTCGATTTATAACACAATGGGATTATTTATCTCCATTTTCATAAATTTCTCTCCCTAATAGTATGAAAAGTTTTGATTAAAATCTTATGCTTTTACTTTTTGATATATTAAAATTTTCTTAAAAGAAAATTTGAAATATATATCTTGTTTCAAAAAAAAAGAAAAAGAAAAAATGAAATGGAATATTAATCAACACTGATTAGTGATAATAAAATCATTTTTAATAATAGTAAAGTCATTCTCAGAGATATTGAGTTGGACTTAAAATTAAAATTATAAAAAAAAAAAAAAGATAATTAGAATTTAAATCATTTATTTCTATTCACAAGACTAAACATTCTATTTGTTAAATTATTAATTAAAATTCAACATCTTGTATTAATTAAAAAATAATGGTCATTGCTATGATGCATGGACACTCTTTCAGTGAATGGTATACAGTATCGAACTTAAAAATTTGTTCAAATTGAGTCCAACAAAAAAATTAAACATATAAAAATATTTGACAACATTGTCTAATGTCTACACATTTTTTATACGTCTTTTTTTTTTTTTTTTCTTTTAATCAAAATCATTGGCATTAATCATTGATTGAAGAAATATAGGGTAAAACGCACTAAAAATCACTAAACTTTCAGTGATTTTCTATTTTGTTCACTAAAAATTAATTTTTTACAGAAGTATCACTAATTTTTATTTTTTTTTTCACTGGCAGGTCACTAATTATTTTCAGATAAAAAATTGGATAGAAAAATGACGTGACATGTCTACATCATCTAGCCATATGAGCAGGGCTGCCACGTAGACGTCACGTCAATAAAAATTGACACGTCAATGTGTCACGTGGAAATGAGTCTCACTTTTTTTAATTCTTTTAAAAATAAATAAATTATTATTTATTTATTTTTAATTTTTATCTATTGGATCTCTCTCTGAATTCCTTTGCAGGTGCAGCCATAGCTCGGTCTCAAAGCCTAGTGCCATTCGCGAACATCACTATAGCAGTACCCTCCTCCATCGTTATCTCCATCAATATCACCGCCACTCAAGGATTGTTTCTGTGTAATATCCTAGATTCAATTAGTTCTTAAGTATTAATAGTGATGTCATTGAAAGGCAATATAAATGGTTATTGAGATAACGAGATCAATAAGAACTCAAAAGAAA
>CATKHJ010070172.1:0-10327 GCA_949750685.1 Vernicia montana
CTCCGCAAAGTCATCAAACCGATAGGACTCGACATCCCGTCTACGGTCATTGGGGGAAGAGTAGTAAGTACCCCTAAGGACTTGGCCAATTTGGTCACATTCATCTTGCCAAATAATCTACCCCTCGATCCTTTTCTAGCCTCGGAATAGAAATAATGGACGAGTGCATGGGCTACATTGCACCGCTGACGTTTGACCATACATCTCAAAAAGAACAAATCTCGCAAACCAACCACCCTTGTACTGTCTCGGTGCTTGACAATGGTATAAGCAATGATATTATGAACCAATCTGAGACTGACAGAAGCTAGATGGGAAGCTTTGGAAATGGTAGCTGTATAATTGAAAGCCCCCATGGATAGATCATCCCATGCTCTATAGGGCTTTGTTAATAACTCTATAAAGTCAACCAAAGCATCTCTGTATTCTTGTGTATCAATCTCCAACTCTGAGTAGAGTCCCAAACGAACCCCAAACTCATTTATACTTTTTTGAAACCTGGTGGTGCCTAATCTGAATCTAATTACCCATTTGTTTGACCAACTCAGCTTTTTCTTGTCCAGCTGGAGTGTGAAGAGGAACTCAATAGTCAACTCTCTATAAGCCACCTCAAATATATTAAAGAACTCTTCCCACCCAGGATGATGGAGGTATTGGCGAAGCTCTTCAGATAAACCCACCTTATCCATGGTTGCCCAATCAATCATCCTATTGGGCTCGAATGATTTATTTGCTAATGCGAAAAACCTCTATCTAGCTTCAGCCTCAGTGAACTGTATATAAGGATGGTTTGCAAAAAATGTAGTCTTCGGTAACGCTGCTGGTGGAGGAGGCAGTGCACTACTACTAGAATCATCCCTCCATCTTTTTACGCGAGGTGGTGCACGGTTTGAAGTACGGCGTGGAGGCATCCTTCAAGACAAACGACCAAAAACAAAGTAAAAACCACCAAAAACAAAGTATATTAAAGCGAATGACAAAGAATAGAAAATTGGACAGTATACCAACAAATTTTAGATAAATATCATCATTTATATTTTGGAAGCAACTCAACTCAACATATTAATATTCAAACCAAATTCCAATCCATCTACAAACAACATTCAAACCAAAAACCACCAAAACACACATATTAATACTCAAGCCACCAAAACATGGGTGCAAATCAAAATAAACCCATACCCAACATTTATTTTAAATTTCAAATTCATCCATTCAACCCAAAATCACACAATTAAATGAAATCCATTCATTCCATGCATCCCAAATTTTCAAATTCTCAACCATTACCCATTTCAATGATATTCCCAATACCCATTCCAAAAAAAATAACAATCATATACAAATTAGTAAGAAAACTCACCAATTTAATCTTAAGGAAAGAAATCAAAGTTAGAAAATCAAACTTGAATTAATGAAAAGAGATAATTGTCGAAAACTATAAGTAACACCCACAATCTCAATTCGACCTAAGAAACTTGTAAAAAAAAATTGAAGTCTTCAATTCAAAATCCATAAGAATGAGGTGTGAGTATGAAGTTTTAAGGAATGGGAGATGATTTCAAAGCTTGAATGAGAGAAAATTGAGAGAAAATGGAGAGAAAAAGAAGAAAGGATTGAGAGAATGTGATGGGCGGCAAGAATGAAAGAGAGTATGCGTCTATAAAAAATGTCTACATGCCCAGGTATAAGGGCTCGTACTTGGGCGTGTATCTCTTAGTGGAAAATTTAAAAATATGGACATTTGATGGACACACCTAAGTACAAGGGCTTGTAGCTCTATGTCCAATATATATATATATATATATATATATATATTAATTCAACCCAAAGTAAACAACAGTCAAACAAAAATAAACAAAATTAGAGAAACAAAGAAAAATAAAACAACAATAGGTTGCCTCCCATTCAACTCTTCTTTAACGTCGTGTTAGCTGGATGGTCAAGAGCAATTTCTCATTCCAAAACTTGGAGATGAAGGATCTCCTTAGCATTTTCCACCTCACCTCCAAAATAAAGTTTTAATCTTTGCCCATTCACCTTAAAATCACCCTTTTCAAGGTGAGTAAGCTCTACAGTTCCATAGGGAAAGACTTGTTTCACTATGAACGGTCCTAACCATCTAGATTTTAACTTACCAGGAAAAATTCTAAGTCGAGAATTATATAATAAGACTTGATCACCAACATGGAATTCCCGCTTCTGCTTGATGCAAGCATCATGCCATTGCTTAGTTCTTTCCTTGTACATCCGGGCATTGTCATAGGCTATCAATCTCCATTCATCCAGCTCATTAACCTGCAAATTTCTCTTTTGGCCTGCAAAGCTAGATCAAGGTTAATCTATTTAATGGCCTAATATGCTTTATGTTCAATTTGAACAGGTAAGTGATAAGCTTTTCCATAAACTAACCTATAGGGTGTAGTGCCTAAGGGGGTTTTGAATGCAGTTCTATAAGCCCATAGAGCATCATCTAACTTTTCAGACAAATATTTCCTAGAATGCTCTACGGTTTGTTCAAGAATTCTCTTTAACTCCCTTTTTGTATTCTCCACTTGGCCACTTATTTAACGATGGTAAGGAGTAGCTAACCTATGTGTAACACCTAATCTTTTAAATACCTTTTCTAATTGATTGTTATAAAAGTGAGTTCCCCTATCACTAATTATTTCCTTTGGTGTGCCAAACCTGGAGAACAACTTCTTTAAAAATATAACCACAACTCTAGCATCATTTCGAGGTAAAGCTTGAGCTTCAACCCATTTGGAAACATAATCAATAGCTACAAGAATGTATTTATTACCAAAGGAACTAGGAAAAGGTCCCATGAAGTCAATGCCCCAAACATCAAAAATTTCACAAACAAGAATACCATTTTGAGGCATTCCATCACGAGAAGAGATATTACCTGACCTCTCGCATCTATCACACTCATGTATATAGTGGTGGCTATCTTTGAACAATGTAGGCCAATAGAAACCCGATTTAAGACCTTTCTGTGCAGTTCTATTCCGCCCTAAATGTCCTCCAGCCAGTCCTTTTGTGGCAATGATGTAATATACTCATGGTTTCTGGGTATGCCACACATCTCTTTATGATTTTATCAGTAAAGATTCAAAACAAGAAAGGATCCTCCCAAAATTAATACTTTAAATTAGCAAAGAATTTCTTCTTTTATTGAAATGTGAGTCCTTTTGCGAGAATACTAGCAGCAAGATAATTTGCAAAATCAGCAAACTAAGGTATTTCAGAGTGAAAAGTACTTACCTTACTTACTATGGCGCATAAGTTCTCATATGGGAAACTATCATTGATATCTTCTTCTATAAGCTTTTCCAGATGAGGATTCTCAAGGCGAGAAAGATGATCCACTGCAAGGTTCTTCGCACCTTTCTTGTCTTGAATTTCCAAATCAAACTCTTGTAACAGCAATACCCATCTAATCAACCTCGGCTTAGCATTAGTTTTGGACAAGAGATAGCGAAGAGCCGAGTGATCCATATACACAATTACTCTAGACAAGATCAAATAAGATTGAAACTTATCAAATGCAAACACTATGGCTAGCATTTCTTTCTTTGTAGTTGTGTAATTCTCTTGAGCATCAGTCAAAGTCTTGCTAGCATAATAGATGGGTTAGAAGTGATTGTCCCTCATTTGCCCTAAAACTGCACCAACTGCATAATCACTTGCATCACACATCAACTCAAAGGGCAAATTCCAATCCGGTGCTACTACAATCGGTGCATTAATGAGTTTTTCCTTCAAGGTATTAAAAGCCTATAAACACTCATCATCAAACCGGTACTCTACATCTTTCTCAAGTAACTTGGTTAGGGGCCTAGCGATCTTGGAAAAATCCTTAATGAATCTTCTATAGAACTAGGCATGCCCTAAGAAACTCTGAATTGCCTTAACCGAAGTGGGTGGTGGAAGCTTCTCAGTTGTTTCAATATTTCCTCGATCCACCTCAATTCCCTTATTCAAAATTTTATGCCCTAACACTATGCCTTTTGCACCATGAAATGACATTTTTCCCAATTCAAAACCAGATTGGTTTCTTCACATCTAACTAGCACTCTCTCTAAATTCTCAAGACAACCTTCAAATAAGTTACCGTGTACCAAAAAATCATCCATAAAAACCTCCATGATATCCTCAACTAGCTCATCAAAATGGCCATCATACATCTCTGAAAGTTAGCTGGTGCATTGCACAATTTAAATGGCATCCTTTGATATGCAAATGTTCCATAAGGACAAGTGAACGTTGTCTTCTTTTGATCCTCTGAGGCTATGGGAATATGAAAGAATCCAGATAACCCATCCAAGCAATAATAGAATTGATGCTCGGAGAGTCTTTCTAACATTTGGTCAATGAAAGGAAGTGGAAAGTGATATTTTCTAGTAGCATCATTCAACTTCTTGTAGTCTATACATACCCTCCATCCCGTGATGTTTCCTGTAGGAATCAACTCATTGTTTTTATTGGGCACTATAGTCATGCGCCCTTTCTTTGGTACCACCTAAACTAGACTCACCCAAGAACTGTCTGAAATAGGGTAGATAATTCCCGCATCAAGAAGCTTGATCATTTCAACTTTCACCACATCCTTCATCTTAAGATTGAGACGCCTTTTGGGTTGCACCACAGGTTTGAACTCTTCTTCCATCAGAATTTTGTGAGTGTAAAAAGAAGGACTAATACCCTTGATGTCTCCATTTTCCATGCTATAGCCTTCTTATGTTTTCCCAAGACCTCAAATAACCTCTCCTTTTTTCCCCTCGACAAGTTAGCATTCACAATCACAGGAAACTTAGAATTTTCCACCAATAAGTTGTACTCTAAGTGAGAAGGGAGTTGTTTAAGCTCTAAACTCGATGGGACAATAATGGATGGTCTCATTCTTTCGCCCTCGGGCATCTCAATATGCTCAAAAACCCTGCTCTTCTTCATTGGCTCTGTAGCCTCAAGATAGGCCACATGCTCAATGGTCTTAGGCGTCTCAATATCCCCCTATCCCTCCATAAGACACAACTCCAAAAGATCCTTGTAAACAATGTTAGAAATAAAATTTAAAGTCTCAAGATTAATTATATCATCACAAGCATCCACATCTTCAAGTGCAAGTGGATGTTTCATAGCATTGGATATTTGCAAAATCATCTGCTCATCCCCTACACTAAGTATCAATTTACCATCATGCACATCAGTAACAGCTCTAGCAGTGGTTAAAAATGGTCTACCTAGGATAAGTAACACATTAGCATCTTCATCAATATCCAATATTACAAAATCCATAGGAAATATAAATTCACCAACCTTTACCAACACATCCTCAACTATACCCCTAGGGTAAGTGATGGACTGATCAGCTAATTGAATACTCATGCGTGTTGGTATAGGTTCACTTATACCTAATTTTTTGAACATCTTGTAGGGCATAACATTAATGCTACCCCCCAAATCAACAAGTGCCTTATTTATCTAAACTACCTACGAGACAAGGGATTGTAAAACTTATTGGATCTTTGAGTTTTTCAGGTAGCTTCTTTTGAATGAGTGCTGAACACTCCTTAGATAGTTGAACCATTGACACCTCAAGTTTCCTTTTATTGGTAAGCAGCTCCTTAAGGAATTTAGCATACTTCTCCTTAAGGAATTTAGCATACTTCGGCATCTGCGAAAAAGCTTCCACAAAAGGAATATTTATATGCAATTGTTTAAAGAGTTCGAGAAACTTACCAAATTGTTCATCCATTTTGTCCTTCTTCAACCTCACAGGGTATGGAATGTGATGTTGGAACTCCTTAACTATAGGTGTAGGTTCCACTTTCTCTTTCTCTTTAATTTCCTCATCTTTGGCACCATCATCCTCAACTATCAGTTTCCCATTTTACTTCTCAGGAGCCTTCAACTCCTTCCCACTTCTCAATGTAATGGCCTTGAGTTGCTCTCTAGGGTTAACTTTAGTATTGCTGGGCAAACTACCATGGGATCTCTCAAATAGTACTTTTGCAATTTGCCCAACTTGATTCTCCAGATTATGAATGGACACCTGTAGATTTCTCAGAGTTGTCTCTGTGGTTTGAAATCTAGTCTCCGAAGCTGTAATAATTTTTTCCGACATCTTTTCCAAATTGCTCTTCTTCTCTTGTTGAGGTTGGGGTTAAAATCCAGGTGGAGGTCTCACACTGGACTGGTTATTACAAGAGAAATTTAGATGATTCCTCCAACCAGGATTGTAGGCATTGCTATATGGAATATTTTATTGCCTTGGTGCATTACCTACATAATCCACTTGCTTAGGCTTGAGAAAACTGTTCCCACTCTGGCAATCTTGACTTTGATGTCCTCCTTCACACCATTGACAAAACATAACATGGGTAGGCTTAGCTAATAAGGCTAAGGTGTCAATCCTTTTATTCATAGCCTCAATTTGTGCCGCCAAAGCTACCACCAGCAGTCATGGTTCTTCTTTGGTCTCAAGTGGGTTTCCATTGATAGTTAGTAATGGCCATATCCTCTATTAAATCCCTAGCTTGCTCCGGTGTCTTGTTATTAATTGAACCCCCAGCAGCTGCATTAATTGTTTGTTTGCTTGCATAGTTCAACCCGTTGTAAAAAGTTTAAACTTGCAATCAAAGTGGCAAGTCATAGTGTGGACACTTTCTCAGTAAATCCTTGAATCTCTCTTAAGTGTCATACAAAGTCTCAACATCATTTTGTATAAATGAAGAAATATCATTCCTTAACTTCGCTGTCTTGGAAGGAAGAAAGTATTTTTCTAAAAACTTTTCAGTAAAACCCTCCCAAGTAGTAAAATGCCAACAGCAAATGATTTCAACCACTGCCTAGGTCGATCCTTAAGAGAAAATGGAAACAACCTTAACCTAATTGCATCATTTGAAACTCCATTAATCTTGAATGTATCACAAATTTCTAGGAAATTTGCCAAATATGCATTAGGATCTTCATCAGAATATCCATCAAATTGACAAGACTACTGAACCATCTGAATAATATTTGGTTTGATCTCAAAATTATTGGCAGCAACAATCAGTCTCCTAATGCTGGAATCGGCTCCAGTAAGAGTGGGCCTAGCATAATCTGACATTGTGCTTGGATCTCCCATTATTTCAAGTTGTTCTTGTTCCTCAACCTTCTCAACCACAACTTATTCTTTTTCCTTTAGTCTTTTGTGCAAAGTTCTCTCTATTTCAGGATCGATTTCTACCAAGTTGGATGAACTAGCTCTGGTCATAAAAGAATTAAGTCACCTGAAATATTCAAGACCAAAGACAATATTTAGAACTAAATCACACAACTAAATCAATAGTCTTTATTATTTTGCTAATATTATATAAAATTTTCCCCAGCAACGACGCCAAAAATTTGATGGTAATTTCAGTACTTCTACTAGGTTAAATAAACTCTAAGTCTATTATACCCTAGCTATAGGCAAGCATACCTATCGTTCGGGTAGTATAGCACAAAAGAGATCGATCCCATAGGAAAACTGTATAATTATTAGCTCAAACGTTAACTATTGTCTAGTAAATAAAATTTCAATGAACGCTACAATTAAATTAAATTGAAAATTGAATGATATTAATTAATTGAAGTAAATTGGCAAAATCAAATAGAACTAATTAATGAATTAGATATCTAGATGGAAACTCCCCCTAATTCCTCATGTATTTCACGAATAATGAGATCAATCAAATCGAACAATGAATCAAGTTGACAATCCTAAAATTAGAATTAAACCTTTCTCAAGTGAATTAATCCCCTATCTCCTAAGCAAATTAAATAGAATCTCTTCATATTCAATTGGTTAGGCAAAGCATTAAGAACAAGGAATTAGAGCCAAAGGATTTTGTAAACCTATCTCCAGTGTCCCAAGTAATCCCCAATATTCAAGAGTGATCAGATCTAATCATGAGTATCTCTACTCCTTAATAAGAAATCAAGTATCAAATCAACAAGCTAGCAATTGTCAATCAGATTTTATCATAACAAATTAAGAATATAACTCAACCAAAAGATGATTTGATTAAAAACTCAATCATTCAATCCATACAATCAAAACTAGGGTTTATCCCATCTAGATAAAAAGAGTTTAGTTCATGGTAAATCTAAAGAATAATGAACAAGAGAGAAGGTAAAGAAATCTCAAACAATCTATAGAAAAGTTATTAAGAATCCTTTCTTCAATCTTAAATCACCCCTTCAAATCCACTTAAGTCTTGTTCTTTACCTTGATTTCGGTTGTGATTTGTCTCCTCTTTCTCCAAAAGTTCTCTAGGTATAGAAAACCCTTCAAAAGCCTCCACCAAATCCCCTCATTTCTCTTCGAAATTTATTTTAAAGGTGTAACTTTCGTGTACACATCCTTGTACCAGGGTGTGTTGGCGTCTGTCTTCCTACGTGGGCTGCAATACACCTAGGTACAGGGGCAAGTACACGCCCTGGTACATCGGCTTGTACTTGGGCGTGTAGGCTACTGTATCTCTGATTCTTTGTCTAAAATTTGCTAAATTTGCTCCTTAGCCTTGCAATTTCCAAACAAATCAATCCATGGTCTCCAAATCAGCTTAATCACTCAAATTATTCGGATAACACACTTAACAAACGAATTAAACTCAATTTAATGACAAAAACACAATAAGAACAAGGGATAAAATCTAATTAAATATGCACTTATCAAATCCCCCCACACTTGAACATTTACATGCCCTTAGCAAATTAAATCAAGATATCAGTTCAAAATAAAATTTCCTTTCTCAACGTCAGAACAATTCATTAAAATAGACAACAACTCACTCATCACGAAAGCTTAAAATCTTCAATCAAATACCATTCTCAAACATGATAATCATATCAATAGATCTTTATGTCAAATTTTACAAATTCTCGAGTCTAAACTACATAGTTAAAGATTTGTGCAAACTATTCCATAGCGACCAAAATTAAAGCAAAGTAGATCTATAAAGATTTTCTCCTATGTAACTGACCATTTCCTTTTTTTTTTTTTTAAATTTATAATGAATTATCGGAGCAAGACCTTGTTTGAATTATCATACTAGCCTTTTTATGTGAGTGTAAATATTTGTGATGCATACCCCGGTTACTCAGCTAAAATCACAATTTCAAATTGCTACTAGCACTATTCATAATCTCAACTTCTGGATTTTAATGAGTCAAGAACAGCAGAATAGATTTAAATTTAAAGCTCCTTTTGCTCATTCACATCAACTCCTTTTATATTCCAAGAGAAATAATCAAGTTTTTCCTAGGATATTAGGAATTTCTACCAAACCTCAACAAAAATCACAATGGAATAAAATAAGTACAAAAATTTAATTAAGAGTTCAAACTCCAATCTATTAAACCAACTTCTTAACACGACTACCACATCCAATATTTGATAGATGATTAAGTCAATCAAGCAACGCATCAGCAAGTTATTGTCATTTAAATGAAAATTCATCCATTAAGAGAGTCAATATCACTTCATACTACAATCTCAATTCAATTTACTAAGCCACAATATACACCTTTAATAATGATGCAAGCAATAATGTCATGATATTAATAATGCAAGCAATAATGTCATGATTATAATGATGCAAGCAATAATGTCATGATTTTAATGATGCAAGTAATAATATCATGATATTAATGATGCAAGCAATGATGTTATAATAATAATGATGCAAGCAATGATGCAAGATGATGGAAAAAGAAGGTGGAAGTTGTCTATAAATAGGCATTACCACCCCTCTTTCAAATCATCATTAAATCAAATAAACAAATATAGAGATTCATATTTTCTTAGTTTCATTTCTTTTTATTTTCATTTTGATCAAGAAGAGAAATTTTGAAGCTCGTGTATGCCAAAGACTGTATCCTAAAAAGAGTTCTTTATAAACTTTTATTTTTCAATTCAATAATAAGTTTTTATTATGTTTTCTACTAGATTGATTGTTAATTTAATTGTTTCTTCTTTCTTAATTATGAGTAGCTAAATTTATCTTTCTAGGATTTAGATATAATCTTTTGATTTGATTATGATTATTTATATTTAATTGATTGGGTTTGATTGTTGGAATTAATCTTTTATCTTAGGGTTTAATGCTTGAAATTAATTGGCTATTAATTGCATGAATTAAAATATTGTGTGAAGTAGCAAGAGTGAAAACACAATATTAATTCATTAAGATAATTGACCTAGGGTATTGTGAGGCCTCGCTCGAACAACCTCCCCACACCCCCACCCCCCCCCCCCCCCCTTCACGGTCGCGTTGTCTTAAGGAAAGGTGAG
>CATKHJ010070192.1:0-15337 GCA_949750685.1 Vernicia montana
CATTCATAGAGGTTGAGAATTGATTGTGGTGCTAGAAATAGACTAACAAAATTCTTTGGTTCATTGTTCTTTATTATTAATGCATGACCTAATTAATTATGTTTGAGACGAGAGTCCTCACATTTTTATTTAGCGATTAGGAATTGATGCACTTGAGAGAGATATCAACTTAAATTTATAGAACACCAATTCAGTTTAATGTTTGATTAAATTGAGTTGTTATTCATGAAGTACATGTTGAGTCTAGGAGGATTCAATATCTAGGTCATTCCCATCATTGATTATATTTTCAATTTATTTCCTTATTTCTTAGTTAAATCCTTCAATTTAATTAATTACTTTTAGTTTAATTATCATTCAACAATTGGATTCACTAAACAATTATTGACATTTGAGCTAATACTTGATCCTTGTTCTCTGTGGAACGATAACTTATTCACTCTTTATTACTTGAGCGACTCGTACATTTGCGGTCGCATTGTGTTATTAAAAATACACGTCAATAATATACTTTTATCCATTTCCATGTTATGGCCAAATAAGCCTAAAAGTTGAATTCCAATACTTTAGTTATTTCCATAAATTTCATTACCATGATTCACTAAATCATTGTATCTTTATTATTTCATTTTTAATTCATTATATCCATTCTATAACAATTTAATTGATTAACTTTGGTCAAATTAAAGATCGACTCTAGTGATCATATGGCGGTAGTAAAATAATATACTTTCATGTATTCTCTATTAACCAAGTTTGACCTCTTGGTACTGTTTCTTTCATAACTCATATTCTATTAACCCAAATAGTTGATTATTTTTTCATATAAAAATAGATATATCAATATATAAAATATCCAAAATTGAGATTAAAATATGCTCCACGCAGGACAGGGTGATTATTTAAATTTTGTTTTGTTTCTGTTGTAGGGACAGACTAAGCACACTTCACTTATTTAGATATAAATCACAATTTACAGCTCCAAATGCAAATTAATTTTACCAGTAACTACTAAGCATATACATGATCATTTATGATGTTTTATATTTGGCCCAGTTATGCATTTAAGGTCATCAAATCTGTCACTCAAATCCGAATTACCTATTAGGTCATCAATCCAGGTCAGCTTTAGCTCAGGAAAGATATCTCATTACACAAATAAAATCTTACAAATTCGTTTTACCAAAATATACATAAGAGATATATCTAAAACTTTCATGTTTTGACTTTTATCAAATTCTAATTCTAACTAATCCAAATAGAAGTCAAAAATTTTAGCTCTTTAAGTGGTTAATCTCTTATAATCTTCAATTTAAAACTCTAGTTCCTTCAATCAACAAACCCATCCAATTTTAATCATTTTTCCCATCAAATTAACATGTTCCTAGAATCTTTCTAGTATTTAGATTACAAAATAATATGGGGACATTAAACTTCTCATAGGCCGAACCATCATCTAAGGAAAGAAGAAGAAATTGCAAATCAAGCAATCAACACACTCCTAATCATTCTATAATTGAAATTCAAGCTTGGTTATAGAAATTACCTTAAAATTTCTTGAATCCTTGGTGTTGCACTAGTGGTGGCTAAATGGTTTAGAAATGAAGGAGTAGTTGTCTTCAAGTTTTAGTTAGATGATGAGAAATGAAGAAGAGTTAAGAAAATTCTAGTTTATATCCTAGTCACCAAAATTGGATGGTGAAGATTTACTTGTTTTAGTCCAATGGTTGCAATTATTAACTCTTTTATTATTTTTCTAATATAAATAATTATATGGAGAACCATCCAAAATTTTATGATGGTAAATTTATTTTTCATTTTAAGGTTTTACTAATTCATGTCAAAATGTTGATTTTTTAGGAATGTGGGACCCATCTCAATTACTATCATCTTTCTCACTTATTTACACTTAATCCAAAATAATTTTCCCATTAATTCACCATTCATGGCCAGCCCCTAAGTTGGGTCTTAGCCCAATATTTTAATGTTCCATACTTATTAATTTGACTACATATCATTGATAGTTAACTAATCACAACTTCCACTTCCCTTTTGTATCAATTCTCTTCTTTGGTCAAAAATTCCTACAATAGTAATTCTCTAATCATACCAATACCAATTTTATCCATAGCATGTGAAAAGTATCACAAAAAAAAAAAAATTAATAACTTAATTAGACTTTTAACTTCTAGACTTTACCTAGGTTATTACAATAAGCAAATGATTAAGTGTGGGGGAGTTTGTTTTTTCTTATTTTGTGATAGTTTTAATAGGTTTAATTGTTTAGTTTCTAGTTTAATTAAGTGATTTTGATGTTTGTTTTAACGTTATTTTGTTAGTTTTATGCTGTGGTGTGTTTTTATACAGAATTTAGGTCCATTTATGGATTTGGGATCACGATGAAAAATTGGTGCTAAACGGTGTGTTGAAAGAGAAAGCATGAAAAAGGGTGTTTTCTAAGTGAAAAATAGTGTTTTCCAAATAAACAAGTGTGTTTTCCTTAGCTCAAACAAAACACAAAATTGGCATTTTCCAAGCTTGAAAACGATTGTTTTCTTATCTTTTTCTATTTAAGCATATTTTTGAGCCGCCACAAGCGAACAAGCAGACACAGAGAGGTTTTGGGAGAAAAGAGATTCAAGAGAACAATTTTTTCCTTTCTATGATTTACTCTTTAATTAAATAAAATTAGATTTTTTTTTTTTTTTTTTCGATCAACTCTTGGTTTGGATTAGAGATTTATTTAGCTTGGGATTAAATTGTTCAAGAGATTGAAATCATAATTGGGGGAAAACTCTAACCTAAACAGTATAGTACTCTCTATTCAATTTTAGTCTTATTTCAATTCAATTAATATTATTGTTTTTGATTTCTAAGCATGATGATGATTGTGATTAAGATTGAGATTAATTACTTGATTGAATTTATGATTATAGAATTTATCATGAGCTAAATATTTTCAGTCTAAGGTTAGGATGATTCCTTTTGAATGACTATGTATGGGCTAATTATAGGTTATATTAATTTGCAAATTTTAGTTGAATTGTTTTAATTAGAAATCAATTGTCTAGCCAACCTTTGATTAATCTTAGGTAGTGAATGAGGTTGAGAAACAAATTCAATTAAGGATTAGGTATGAATCAGAAATGTATTACCTAATTAAACATTGAGTAATTGATTAATTAATTCTTATTAGATTATAATCTGTGAATACGAAAGTTATCAGACTTGTAACCTACATTAGTTTTGTTTAATTAATTATTCAATTTAGCAAAATAATTCATTTTAATAATTAGACTAATATAGAAGTTTAATTGGATAAATCTGAACCCTAAACTCTTTTCAATTATTTGATTACCTAGAGTTTATTTACTTTAATTTTATTTAATTATTTTCTTTTTATTCTTAATATTCAACATTCCAAATTTGATTAGAGTGTTTAGGTTCGTTTTTATTATTTTATTTTATTTGTTCATAATCACACAATCCTTGCACAATCTTCCTTGAGAGATGACCTTGGGGTGTCTTGCCCATTATTTTAGCAACCTCGTATACTTGCGGGTAGCTACCTAAGTCTAGATTTATTAGGATACTTTTAGGCAAAATAAAAATGAACCCTTGTATTGCTTGGCGTAAAACAGATAGTGGATTTATTTCTATCTTTTGTTATTAGCGGGGAACTTTCTCGGATTCCTAGTGCATCAAAGAGGAGTAGAGGTTGACAAGAACAAAACCAAAGCAATTATTAAAGCTCAACCTCCACAAAACAAGAAAGAGCTATAGAGATTGATCAGGCAAATCAATTTTTTGAGAAGGTTTATTGCAAATACGACTGGGAAACTTCGGTCATGGCACGAGCTCTTGAAAATTAAGAATGATAGCGAGTTCAAATAGACTAAAGAACACTAGGCAGTGTTCGATGAAATTAAAGCTTACCTTACCAAACCTACTGTGATGACCCCTCAATCAACCATTGATCCTCTATATTTTGGCTTCGAATAACTTTATTGGAAGTATGCTTTCTCAGGATTAGGAGGGCTTTGAACGGGTAGTTTATTATCTTAGCAGAAGTCTAAATCCATATGAGGTGAAGTATACATCAATCGAGAAGTTGTGCCTCGCACTATATTTCTCATGCACAAACCTAAGGTATTACATGCTCCCGGTAGTTATTTTGGTAGTGAGTACAACAGATGTTATCAAGTACATATTATCTCGACCATTTCTGAGAAACAAACTGGGCAAGTGGGTCGTGGCATTGTCTGAATTCGCACTTCAATATGTGCCCCAAAAAGCCATCAAGGGACAAGCTTTTTCATATTTCTTGGCTCACCACCTAACTAAAGAAGAACCCATAGAGGAGTCCATTAATTGCATATTTAGTGACTCTTGGAAGATGTGGTTTGATGGTTCAAGAACTACAAGTTTGGCTAGGGCAGGAATAGTGTTAACCTCACCGGGGGACATCACAACAAAGCTTGGATTCATGCTCGACTTTTCATGCACAAACAACCAAGCCGAGTATGAAGCTTTGATAATTGAACTAGAAATCTTGGTCGAATTGGGAATATGTTTGGTAGATATAAGAGGTGACCTCCTTCTAATAATAAAACAAGTTTCTAGGGAATACAATTGTGAGTCACTAGCATTTCGACCATATTATAACAATGCTATGCACTTGATTGGTAGCTTCGAGCAATTTTCTATAGAATATGCTTTAAGGGCTGAAAATGAAGAAGCGAACCAGTTGGCGCAAAGAGCTTCATGATATCTAGCTTGGTTTTAATAAGTACCCTTAGAATACAGACCGACCTCAATCCCATGCATCAAAGGCATAGAGCAGCTTAAAGAACAAGTTAAGAAACACCAAGGGATCTTCAAGATTGGCCTCACCCATGACTGGTGTACCGAGCTAATCGAGTATTTGAAGAATCCTTCCTCGGGGCCAGATCATAAAACCAAGCTTATTGCTCTTAGGTTTTGAGAAGATAATGGAGAATTATACCGAAGACATTTTGGCAGGGAGTAATTATTATGCCTTAGCCCGAAGGAAGCAATATTGGCTATGGCTAAGGTTCATAAAGGATTAGTAGGGACTCATCAGTCTGGAAAATTGATGAGGCAGCTTTTGGAGCAGCACAACTATTAATGGCTGAGCATGAAGAAAGGCTACTTTAGTTACGCCATGGGATGTGAAGCTTTCTAGAAGCACGATCCAATTTAGCTAGCGTGAACCCTTAATTTTGCACCCCCAAAAATATATTATAATAATAAAAAATATAAAAAAAATTATTATTAAAAAAAAGAGCCCTGGTCTGCGACAACGGGGCCTTTTTTCAATTTTTTTCCTTTTTTCACTCTTTTTAGCACCAAATCCTACATCAAAAGTGCAAGACTTCATCTCCCAACCTTCACCCTATATATAGGGGTCCTCCCACTCATTATTCTTCACCTCTTGACCTATTAACCTCTTGGTTTGCTTGATTAGTCTTTGCATCAAGCGAACCATCCCCATAAACTTGGTCCACCAAGGAACAAGCTCTCTAGTTTTAAATTTTCTTTTATTTTTGCTTTGCTACTGCTCATTGCTTTGCAAAGAAAATTGGGTTGCGACTTCCCGGGCTGACCCGCCGAGTCAAAAGTTTCCCGTTGTCCAAGACAAGCCCGCTGCCAAGTCTCCAAAGCCACTTAAGCGCAAGGTAAGCTTCTTTTCCTTTCTCTTTTCATTTTCTTTATTTATTTAATTTATTTTTCCCTCCTTAGGATTACTCTTTTTATTTAATTTATTTTTCTCTCTTTGGGATTATTCTCTTCTTCTCTGGGCCCCTTGCCTAATTTTTTTCTCTTAATTGATTCACTTAGATTAGTTAATTAAAATCTGAAATAATTAATTCAATATAGTAATCAATTAAAATCAATCCAATCAACTCAACTTTCAATCAATCAAAACATGATAAAGTGGTTTGACTAAACAAACCCCTTCGCAAGAAGAGAGAATTGTGTGGGTTCTGATTCCCATTGAAAGGGATACGCAAACATACTTGTTCCAAGTATCGAATCTTAAAATTAACCAACTTCTCCCCTCATCACCTTCTTCACTTTAATTTAATTTCTTTTGTTATATTGATTTTATTAGGATTAGTTTGGAAAATGTGTGATTTCCCTAAAACTCATAAGGGCTAGAGGAGGTATCTCCTAATTTGGATTTTTATTGTAATTTTAACTTATTTATCTTTCTTTATTATTTTTTTTTATTTACATAATCATGTATTTGTTATATTATAAATAATTCATGAAATCAATTTTAAGTCACTTCGATATTAATTGCCAAACTTAATTAATTAAAATGAACAAAAAAAATCTAGTCCCTGAATCCTCTTTGGTTTCGAGGCTAGTGATGTTTTTTCCTTTGGGATATAATTGGAGTCAAAATGGGTTTTACCTTATATTTTCCCAAACAAAGATAAAGTAAGGTGGCGAATCTAAATCACTTTTCAAAATCAATCAATATAAGCCCAAGGGCTTCATCATGAGTTCAAACACAAATGAGCATTTCAATTCCCTCTAGCAGATCGAACCAGTGCTCAAGCGAGGCCTCACAGTTGGCGACTCCACTGGGGACCACCTTCTTTTTAATAAAAGAAAATAAGAGGACTACTAATTGGTTAAAAAGTTTGGCTTTTAATATAGTTGTAACTTTCATGCATCACTTGCATAGGCTCTTTGCCTCCAAACCTAGTTTTAGGAAAACAATGCATAGTGAGTAGCATCGAGTGGGTAACCTTCCTTGGGTCTATTCGCCGATAGTGAAATCATCCACCCCGCGACGAATCCTTTGATCCTTTCAAAGGTGTAACGAGCAAGCATGTACTATTGGACCTACGCGAGGCTTATTGACTCACGTGTGGTTAGGTATATCGCTGCTCTAGTGTGATGGGTACCCAATTCAAACCACTCTTACCCTTTCATGTAATGAACCTAGAATCTAACCTTAGGTTGTATGTACCAGAATCAAAGCCTTGCACAATTGCATCTTCATGAAATATTTTTCCATGCATATCATGCATTCATAATGTATAACAAAACATGCATTCATCTCAAGCGTAGGTCATACCTAGGGCTGCAAATGAGCCAAGCCATTCGCAAGCGGCTCAGTATTCGGCTCGATAAAAGCTCGTTCGCATTCAATTCGTTTTATAAATGAGCCAAACTTGAGCCTTACTTTAAGGCACTATTAATAAACGAGTCGAACTTGAGCAAAATAAAGCTCAGCTCGATTAGGCTCGTGAACAGCTCGATAATAAGCTTACGAACATGCTCAATTAATAAGCTCTTGAACAGCTCGATAATAAGCTCGTGAACAATTTGATTATTATTATTATTATTATTAACTTAATAATTTTGACACTCCAAAAAATATATTTTAATACTTTTATAAAATTTTTGGTAATTCAATTTGACTAAAATATATATATTCCTGATTAATATAATCTAATATTTCCTTATTATGTAATCTAATATTCTAATCTTTAAAAATATATTTTTTTATTAATTACTCCCTCTATTCCTTTTTATATGACGTTTTTTGAAAGAATTTTTTTTTCAAAATATCTGTCACTTTAGGAAACGAATAAGATTTTAATTTATTTTTTTCAATTATATTCTTATTATCTACTTTATAATTAATACACATATTATCCATTACTCTATAATCAATAAGGGTAATTTAGTCATCTTATTTTTGGAACTTAACATAATTAATTATTTCTTAATCTTTATGAAACAACAAAAAAAGACACATAAAAAGTAATGGAGGGAGTAATATCTTTATAGTACATGTAATGCTCAATTTTATGATTGAATTTTTTTTTTCACTAATTGGATGCTTTTGCTTTTATGTTAGTTTTAAGTATTTTTGTTATAATTATTTTATTAGAAATAAATATTTAGAATGTTGAGTATTTTGATAAATTATAAACGAATCACACTCGAGTTTAACTGAATTATAATTTATTAACGAGTTGAGCTCGAGTCAAGCTCAAGCTCGGCTCGAGTTTAAATAAGTCAAGCTTGAACATGATTTCAAGCTCGATCCAAAGCTCGATTCAAAGCTTGAGCTCGGAAGAAAAAAAAAATTGAACTGAACCTGAACATGCTAAAGCTCGGCTCGATTGCAGCCCTAGTCATACCTTGAACCGAAGAAGGGTCGAACACTCTCACCTCTATCCCAATCACCTTCTCCCCACAAACCTTAAATACCATTGCCCCTTATTCAACCCAAAACTAAGGTGCCATTAATTCTCACCCTTGACATTCATCACTTTGACCCTACCCCTTATCCAAGATTACCTTACCCAATACCTTCAGCCTAACACACTACCCTTAAGACCAATCTCCTTGGCCCATTACCTTCAAGACCAACCCATTACCATTAAGCCCAACATCCTTGGCCCACCATTACCCTTAAGCCCAACATCATTGGCCGACCATTGCCTTTAAGCCCAACATTCTTGGCCCACCATTGCCCTTAAGCCCAAACATCCTTGGCCCACCATTACCCTTAAGCCCAAACATCCTTGGTCCACCATTACCCTTAAGCCCAATATCCTTGGCCTACCATTGCCCTTAAGCCCAACATCCTTGGCCCACCATTGCCCTTAAGTTCAAACATCCTTGGCCCACCATTGCCTTTAAGCCTAACATCCTTGGCCTTTAAACCCAAACATCCTTGGTCCACCATTACCCTTAAGCCCAACATTTGTGGCCCATCATACCTTAGGTGATCCTCGAAGCCCAAAAAATGGTTAGCCCACAACATAATAGGGAATCCTTTTCCTTTAAAGTTTGCATGCCCCTAACCTTCATAACATTTTCTGTCCCATACCCATCACTTACTGGATTGCATTTTGCTTTGCTTTAAGGTACCAATGGCCAAAATGATTGATATGGATACCATGGACACCATCCTTAAGAAGCAAGAAGAGAGCTTCCAAACCATCCTCATTACTACCCTTAATGCTCAACAAGCCAACTTCAATAAGGCATTAAGCACCAAACAGACCAGCTCCAACAAAGCAATGGCTCATCTCGCTACAACTCTCAGCACCTAACAAGCCAAGTTCACCAAAGCTTTGAAATCCCAACTCCAACTCACCAACGAGGTAAAGGGAATGATAAATCATGTCAAACCAATTAATGCTGCATCTGGAACAATACCCAAAAGTTTCACACCTCCAACTCCAAGCACCAAAGCCATCCTAACTTCCATTTTGGATCATATTGACAATGGAGAAAAGCTCACAAACACAAAACCACTAAACACTACTTCAACCCCAACTCCAATTGTTGACCTGACCAATTCCACTCCATCTATCCTAAACACCAATATTGATCCAGTTGTCAATGGAAAGGCCCCCACACCACTGATCCCAAGCATCAATCCTACCTTCTCTTTGAATCCTTTTCAAAGTAGGAAGAAGTCTATCCCATCAGTTACCTCAAAGCGCAAGATGAATAAACTTGAGCAGATTTGCATGGGAAAAGGAAATGCAGAAAGTGTGACACCTACATACCTCTTACCTCTGCTGAATGGAAGAATATAGACACCTACTCTCATCTCCCTCTTGCCAAATGGAACAATATGGACACCTACACTCCCATTTTTGATACAGAGTGGAAGAGCATAGAGCTTGTTGCCATTGCCAATAATAAATCTGTGAAAGTAGAAAGGAGAAAGTTCACAGATTTAGGTGTGCCCTTGAGTGTTATTTATCAAGATGCTTTGCAACAAAAATTGGTAACACCTTTAGAACCAAAGGCACCGTCAAACCCTTTGTCTAAAAATTACAATGCCAATGAGTTCTGTGAGTACCATCAAGGAGCTAGACATAAGACATACGTGTGCAAGAGCCTAAAGCATAGGATCCAAGACCTCATTGACAAGGGATACCTCATCCTTCCTTGACCAAATACCATTATCGACCTCCGAGCCACTATCAACTCCTTCAGTTCCAAAGCATCAAAACATGGAGGCTGCTCTCCTTGAGCAAGTCCTCATGATCAAAAGTGGAGTAAAACCAGACCTTTCCTATCCAAAGTCCACCAAATGAGTTAGTACTTTAAGGAGGACACCAGTCCTAGAGTTAGAGTCTGTTAGAGTTAGAGTCCAAGTTCAAAATATTAGGGTCTGTTTGTCACAGTCATGTCTTTATTTCTAATTTTGAGTCTGTAACCATTGTTCCCAGTCTGTCTTTTAATTGTTTATGTAATCATGGATGATGATATTATTTTTCATAATAAAATTTAAAATTTTCATACTCTTTGTCTTTTTACTCTATTATGTGTTTTCTTTTTTTTTTTTTGAATCCAATCTGAATGAAACAAAAGATTAATAAACTCTTGCACAAGGGAAAAGTTACATACACTAGTCAGAAGAATCAAAAGTTTACGGATGAATACATAAAGCAGAAAGCCACGACAATTGAAGGTCGAATCCAAGGGAAGTTCATCAAACAATTATTCATCTGTTGGTTGAATCGCATGACTGGAGTTTGTGATTGTCTCTTTGACTAATCCATATGCGGATTCTAATCAAACATAGGTTTCCATAGATCTAGAATGAATGGGATTACACTATCTTAAGAGATCACAAGAGTCGTGACAAATCTCCGCAAAGTGGTTTGAAACGCAAGTGCAAGTTCTTGAAAGCATGAAAGTTGAATCAATCCAAAATTCCCCAAGTGAATGTACATGCACCTTGGCAATGATAAAGTGGATAAGAGCAGCCTCATATCATCTTTTATCTTAACTAACATCCTTTATTGGGTTTGGAGCACTATTCAGAATCATCAATGAATCCTACTCTTAAAAGAAAACATTCAAGAATGGGTTTTGTAAAGCCCACTTTGCAAGAATCATCGAAAGTAACATCAACAATTGCCATTGGAGATTACATTCAACTTCCATTTGTACTTCACTTGGGGGGCAATACCTTATTCATTAATGGATGAAATAGAGTTGATGCAACAATTGAGATGTAAATTGTTTTAGCTAGAGACAGGCAAGTGTCATGATCAGTTGTAAGAAGGTAGTCAAGGCCCCAACTTTTGATCCAAAGCTCAAAACACAGTGGGTTGCCCATAAATGCTCAAGAAAATCTTGCCTGACAAGAGTATCATCTTAATGAGTTTAGATGGAATCAAATCTTCCAGCCTCTGGCCTCTGCAATCAACCAAGAAATAATTTGTTGTTTTAATGGTACATCGTAACTAAGAACTACGTAAACCTAACCCTCATAAGAAAGGACAAGTAAAGAGATAGCAAAAGTGGAGGTACATAGGTAGCCCAATTTGGGCACGGTCCAAATATAAATTCTCTTTTGTCAATATCGCTCTTCTCTTCACTCTTAAAAAAATAAATAAATAAAAGCTCGCTAAGTTGAAAACCCAAAAGGGCGGCTTAGGCAGAAATTAGAGCGAGCTCGTCGAGTTGAAAATCCAAAAGGGCGGCTCGGGCAGAAATTAGAGCTAATAATGAAATGGTTCACTAAGTTGAAAACTCGAAAGGGCGACTTAGTCAGATGATGGAACAAGTTTGTTAAAATGGCAATTCAAAGCAGAAATTGAAACTTTGTTTTGTTCAAATTGGATTCAATGTCTAGTTGATCATTTCATCCTGTCTCATTCAAAAATAAAAGTCGAGTACTTAGTCATTTTAGCTTATGTCTAGGAAAAGCTAAACAATTCTTCCTCTCCCTAGAGTCATATTTTCTGAGTCTTCAAGTCATCAAGTTAAGTTTCCTACATCACTCATTAAGAGAGTGTCTGTCAAAGTCTTCACCTTGTGTCTGTCAAGCTCATCCTAGTAGCTTTTACCTTTCTAGTCTTTTTCTGCCATCATCCTTCGTATCATGAGAGTTCAATCGTATCCATCATTCCATACATCCAACCTACTAAGTTCAACTCATAAGGTGGCACCCCTCTTTTCTTACCAATCTCATTAAGGCCGGTTGACAAAGTGCCATTGATCTCAAACTCTTGCAAGGCCAGAGCTCCTTAGCCAAAACTCCAATCAGACATGCCTCCCAGAGCCCATCATCTCAAGCTCCTTAACAAATCATGTCATCCTTCCAAGCTCAAGCCTCCTTCGCAAATCATATTATCCTTCTAAGTACAAACCTCTTTGGCAAATCATACTATCCCTCCAGATCCAAGCTTCCTTAGCAAATCATCTGATCACTAAGGTCTAAGTCTCTCAAGACTCATGATCCATGAAGCCCAGTTTCCTTAGCAAAGCCAAAGTCGAGCTATGACTCCCAAGGCCTATCATCCTCAATCTAATTAAAAAAGGGCCTGAACTAGTCAAAGTCCATCTCATGACATACCATCCTTCTAAAACCAAGCCTCATTGGCAAATCATATCATTCCTAAAGTCCAAATCCTTTGGACAAGTAAAATCAAAGGGCAAACTAGCTGGTCAAATCACATCCAAAAGCCATGTTTAGAGGCAAACTCTTAATAAATGGGTCACACAAAAACTAACCGAGCATTCCTACCTAATCTTCTCTAAGGCCAAACCTAACTGAGCCTTCCCACCTAATCTTCTATAAGGCCAAACCCAATCAAGCCTTCCTACCTAATCTTCTCTAAGGCCAAACCTAATCGAGCCTTTCCTACCTAATCTTATCCTAAGCTAAAACTGACCTAGCCTTCCAAGATGACCTTCCAGGCCAAACCTAACTGAGCCTTTCCTACCTAATCCTTTCCGAGACTAAACTTGACCTAACCTTTCCAAATAACTTCCCAGGCTAAACCTAACCCAGCTTTTCAAGATAACTTTCCAGGCCAAACCTAACCTAGCCTTTTCAAGATAACCTTCCAGGCCAAACCTGACCTAGCCTTTCAAGCATAACCTTCCAGGCCAAAACTGACCTAACCTTTCAAGCATAACCTCCTCAAAAGCCAAAAACCTGACCTAGCATTGACTTCTTCCTAAGGTCGAATAACCGAGCCACTTTTCCTCATCATTCCAAAATAAGGACACCCTCCTCTATAAAAATCAACATTCTCCTACCAAGTTGACCCTTCATAGGTTCAAGGTATCCAATTCATAATTTTTCATATTCAGATGCATTTCACACTAAACATACAGCTAATCAGATCTCCTGAATTAAGACAAATCATCAATCCGAATTCCATTAATCAAGACAGATTATTAATCCGAATTTCATTAATCAAGATGGATCATCAATTCGAATTCCTAAATCAAGCAGTCATAGGGTCCTCCACCCATACCAATCAATCTCAACTTTAAAATCAGACCCATCCTAGGATAGCTTTAGGATCCATACCTTAAATCTGAATTAGATTTTTCTTTTATAATCAGACCCGTCCTAAGATAGCCTTAGGATAATTTACCCAAGCAGACCGAGAATATCACTTTCATTTCAGATTTTTCCAAACAGATCGGGAATATCACTTCACTTCCAATTTAAATCTCCCAAAGATACCGGGAGTAAGTTTCTTCTATCAACCAATCCATTCATAAATGTCTAGCAACGATCACTTAGACATCCCTATGGTTCCTTTTCCATTTCTTTATCATCCTTCACCTAGACATATCTAACCTAGACATCCCTTTGATTCCTTTTCCTCGCCTCCTTATCTAAGACATCATATCCATCTTTCACCTAAAAATATCTAGCCACTGACTCAGATTTCCCTCTGGTTCCTTTTCCTGCTCTTACTCATCAGTCAACTTCCACTAATAAATGTTTAGAAACAATCACCTAAACATCTATGTGGTTTCTTTTGTCATCTTCCTCAGATTCAATCATTTCTGTCACCCAAACATGTCCAAATTCTGATTTAGGCATCCTTTTGGTTCCTTTTACCATCTTCATTCATCATTTTACACACCCAAACATGTCCAAATACCGACCTAGATATCACTTTGGTTCCTTTTTTCATCCCTTTCTCTAGGTTCACAATCATCAGAATCGCCTTACAAACAAGACAATTCTGATAAGGGGGCAACTGTGAACCCTTAATTTTGCACCCCCGGTATGTGGTTGGACTTAAAAAAAACCTTTGGTGAAAGTGCGGCGATAAACCGGAAGAAGAACGGAACAAAATGGGCCCAAAAATTGAAAGTGGCAGTGCGGTTGCCGTAAGGCAGTGCGGTGCCGCAGAGCCTGTCTGCAGTTGTCGCAAGTGGCTCTTGCGGTACTGCAAAGCCAGTTTGCGGCAACAAAGTGTTGTCGCAGGCGGCCTCTGTGGTACCGCAGAGCCCCTGTGTGGCAGCGAGTCCTAAATTCGCGAATCCCACATCTGAAACGCAGGAAATTATTCCCAACCCCTTCTACTATATATTCAAACCCCCCAACTCATTTTTTCTCACTTCTTAACCTCTTGGCTTGCTTAATTAGCCTTTGCATCAAATGAACCATCCTCATAAGTTTGATCCATCAAGGAACAAGCTTTCTAGTTTTAAATTTTCTTTTATTTTTATTTTATTTTTGCTTTGCTACTGCTCCTTACTTTGCAAAACAAATTGGGTTGCGACTTTTCGAGCCGACCAGCCGAGTCAAAAGTTTCCCGCCGTTTGAGGCAAGCTCGCCTCCAAGTCTCCAAAGCCGCTCAAGTTCAAGGTAAGCTTCTTTTTATTTCTCTTTCCTTTTCTTTATTTATTTAATTTATTTTTTCCTCATTGGGATTAGTCTTTTTATTTATTTATTTTTCCCTCCTTGGAATTATTCTCTTCTTCTCCTTTGGGCTCCTTGCCTAATTATTTTCTCTCTTAATTGATTCACTTAGATTAGTTAATTAAAATCTGAAATAATTAATTCAATCTGGTAATCAATTAAAATAAAACCAATCAACTCAACTTTTAATCAATCAAAACATGATAAAGTGGTTTGACTAAACAAATCCTTTCGCAAGAAGGGAGAACTGCGTGGATTCTGATTCCCATTCAAAGGGATGCGCAGGCATGCTTGGTTCAAGTATCGAATCCAATTAAAATTAACCAACTTCTCCCCTCATCACCTTCTTCACTTTAATTTAATTTCTTTTGTTATATTGATTTTATTAGGATTAGTTTGGGGAACGTATGACTTTCCTAAAACCCATAAGGGCTAGATGAGGTATCCTCTAATTTGGATTTTTATTGTAATTTTAACTTATTTATCTTTTTTTATAATTTCTTTCTTATTTCTTTTATTTACATAATCATGCATTTGTTATATTGTACATAATTCATGAAATCAATTTTAAATCACTTCTATATTAATTGTCAAACTTAATTAATTAAAATAAACTAAAAATCTAGTCCCCGAATC
>CATKHJ010070286.1:0-20768 GCA_949750685.1 Vernicia montana
TCTCTCTCTCTCTCTCTCTCTCTCTCTCTCTCTCTCTCTCTCTATATATATATATATATATATATATATATATATATATATATATTCATTTATATTTTTTTTTACATATCCATACAATATAGTTTATATTTCACATAAAAAATAAATTATAAATTTTTAAAAAATATAAATTAAATACATATAATATTTTTAAAAATTAAATATTTATATTTATATATAATCGGGTGAGTTCATGTCGGGTTATACCATGACTCGAACCCGACTCGGGTATAAATTAGAAAATTCGTTCTGCCTCATTTACTAAAGGTCGGGTTATACTATGACTCAAACCCGACTCTGGTATAAATTGAAAAATTCGCTCCGTCTCATTTACTAAATGGGGCAGGTATTACCCACCCCATTAGGATTACAATAATAATGTTATCCCTATCTTATTGTAATTATTGTATTGTTAAGCGCAATCTCATATCACTAGTGTAAAGGGAGAAATCCTAGAGTAACTAGAAGTGTAAGAGCTTTGGGCGCAAACCCAATTGTAGTGAAACCGTATATCGATGATTTATGAAAAGTGAAAGTAAAGAAGAGTTTGCATAAAATCGGGCTAGAATTCTTTAATTCTTACTCTATTTATCGTATTTGCATTGAAATTAATAGCATATTATATTTATGGTCTAATTGTATTAGAGTTTTTCAATCTCTTATTCACTCCTCTAGGAATTTAGCCATATAAAGTTTAACAGTAACATACTTCTTTCTTTTTAAAAATAATTTTTACTAGTTTGAATATTTTAAAAAGAAAAGATATTTTGAAAGTTTTCCTTTTTAGTAAGTTGGAATATTAGATGAATTATGTGAGATGAATGATACCCTTTTTTCATAATTTTCTACTTTTTCGTATTTTGTTTTCCTTAAGAACTCCTTTTTTTTTTTTAATGGGATTTCAAACTTAGATTTTTATGAAAAATTACTATTATAAAAAATCAAGTTTATCACAATCCTTTTTGAATTAGGTGCGGAGAGAGAACTTTCATAAAGTTAATAGAATGCTCGAATAGCTTGTTAGTGGGACCTTCACATCTCTAAGCTACCCACGAACTAACTAATTAAAAAGCTAGAAAAGATATATATTAAAGTTTTTTTTTTTTTTTCAGAGTAAATAAAAAAGAATTATTTGATTAGACAATAACAATAAATATTTTTATTTTAAGTATCTTTTTTTTTTCTCATATGGAACACAATTTATATATATATATTTTATTATCTCTTGCCTTCTAGAAAATATAAAAAATATAAAATGTATGAATAATAATTCTAAAAATATAAAGAAATAAAAAAAAATAAATCAAATATGATATTTTCTTTATTTTTTCTGCTATTATTGAGTGAAAATTCTCAAATTTAAATATATTTTCAACTCGAGAGATAAATTACTAATATTTTTGAGTACTAAACAAAAATTTAAATTCACCAACAGGGAACATAAACCAAGTAATTAGGTTGAACCTAAAAGGAAATCTTTTTTCCAAACTCTTTTTTTTTTTATTATTATTATTATTTTTTTAATTTGGTGAAGGGTGGGGTTCATGTTGGTTGGCTTAGAAGAGCTTAATTGAGGTCATTTTTTGAAATGAAATATTACCACATTTTTCTTGTACATATTTTTATAACTTTTAAATTTTAGTTATTTTACACGTGAAATTTACTTTTTATAATTTCAAATAAATTTCATTTACATGTGTAAACATATCATTTCTCGCTTTTATGTGTATCAAGTGCATTCAATATATATTTTTTTTAATTTTTAATTGATTAGTTTTTTTTTTCTAAAAAATAATTTGAAAAACACTCTTTCCTTTTCCACTATTTTTGTTTTTCTTCTAAATTGTAAATCAAACTATGGTCAGGGGAAGGTAGCATTGTTAAATAAAAATGAATAATGGTTCTTTTGTTTGAATTTTTATGTGTGAAATCTTGGATTCTTTCATTATAAATATTTTGATATTTTTATGTATTTATAATTCAAATTAAATTATAAGGTTGTTTTTATTAAGGTTAAAAATATACTAGGAGGTCATTATGATCATTTTAAATATAAATGTGATATGATACTTTCGCGAACTCATATATAAACTAAGGTTGTCAAATCTGGTTCGGTATTTAAACCGATAAAAATAGAAAGTTACAGATTTGAAATTTAATCGGGGTCAAACTAAGATTTAACCAGAATTAAATAAATATTAAATATTATATAAAATACATGAGTGAATAAACTTTTATTAGAAAATTAAAAGTAGTATATATTATTAGAATTTATAAATTAATTATTAAAATAACATTAATCAAATTTCAAAACAATAATTTTATGTAAATAAATTATTTAAATCTAAAATTTACAATGTTAATGGTGCATAATAGCAAAAATATAATTGTAAATCATAAGTATTTTATACATGTTGATGCAAATTAAATTAGAATAATTTTATTAAATATAAATAATTTGAGAGATGTAAATTTTATTATTTACTAAAAGAAACTATGAAAAATAATAAAAAATACCACTTTTACAAGATTTTGTATGTGTATATATTTATAATAATTATATTTATTGACAATAAAATGTCACAACAATACATTTGGCCTAGATTATTAATAATAGTGTATGTCTCTACTCATAGACATAGGTTCGAGTCATGAAAATAACATTTTCTACAATTTTTTTATTAATATAAAAAACCGGTTTATTCTCTTTAAACCGGATTGAGTTCACCGGTTCTCATCCTATTCTTGCAAAATTGGGTATTTTACTTGATTCGGACCGATCTTAGGTCAAATTTTTTGTTAATCCAGTCCGACTAGTCAAAATGAATCGGGTCTAACAACACTGATCTAAACTCTTGTCCACGACTATTTTAAAGGCCATTGGAGATTTATCCATGTACACTGTTTAGGTCGAACACTTCTCTCTCATCATAAGTACTTTAATAATTTTACCATGGAGTATATAATTGAAATTTTAGAAGAAACAAATAATATATGTACATTTTTTTTTCTTGTAATATTAGATTTTTTTTTTTTTTTTTTAAAGTGAGATTTGAACAACTTACCTTTTTCTTGTAATCTTGTTATATAAATTATTCATTTTTGAAAAAATAATAATAATGTGGTGACTGCCGACAAGGAAATCTGAAACGTGGAGATTGTAATCTGGAGTTGTAACATTCCCACGTACACAAACTCACAGAATTTGTTTTATCACATCTAACAAACATTACACAGCACAACATAAGCAAAGAATTATGTTTTATCACATCTATAAGAGGGGCCAAAACTTTTGATTTTTATTTATTTCCCATCAAATCATTGGGCCTTCTTTTATTATTATTATTGCTAACAAATTTATCTCTTCCAATTTGAGATTTTTGATTAAGACCTCTTAAACGGAATTAATCCTTTTATTAATTGTTTTGATTCATTTGTTGTTCCTATAAAGATAATTCAATGAATCCATAAATTAATTAATCATTGATTTGAAAATTTTTTTCTTTGTACGAGAGATTAAAAAAAAAATAAAACTAAACATCTCCAATGAGATTTGAGATGATTTTGGAATGACTCGTTTGTAAGAACGGCTAGAAATTAACATTTATTATTTGAGCTTTCAACTGCTTATTAGAAATGTGATATTTGAGACCATTATATAAAATAGTATTTTAAAATTTAGCAATCAGCAATTTAAAATTATAATGAAACCATTCAAAATTGAAATTTTTTTATTATTAATATTTAACCTTTTGAACGCTGACTACTTATTACTATAGCTACTAACTATTAACTCATAATTATCACATAATTGTAACTGTTGAACTAAATAAGCAAAAATTGCAAATTGAGATTATCTACTATCAGTTAAATCCAATTATGTTTGCCTAATGTAAAAAAAAAAAATTAATTAAAGTATTAATATTTCATTAATTTTATTTATAGGTTAGCCAAATTGAAATATTTTTAAATTCGTTTATGTGGGAGGTGAACTTATAGAGGTTCACTTCAGAATAAACCATGCTCAAAAAGAAAACTCATTGTCCAACTTGACAATTTAAAACACAAAGTGGGTCAAATAAATATCCAAGTACATAATCTTACATATTTAATTGTTAATTTTTTGAAGCATGTTTATGTTTATGTTTATGTTTTTTCAATGTATTGAAAACTCCTATGAGGAAAGAAAACCATCAATATTTGAATTTTTAACATTTTATACAGAAAAAACAATCACTAGACTAATTTTAGGTTTAATTTAAAAGTTTTAGAGGGTAAAAACGAGGAATAATCTTTAGTTGATGATGGGACATGAAAAGAAAAAAATAAATAATTATTTCACATTTGAATGTTTAAAGGATAAAAAAAATTACTCCAGTTAGAACATGTTTAATTTAATTGTTCGTAATATTTGATAGTTGATAGTTATTATTGATAGCTAATAGCAGGTGGCTGTTAGGTATTCATAGCAATTGATAGCTGATTGTTATTATTTATAGCTGATAGTGGGTGATTGTTACCTGTTAACTGATAAATTTTTATCGTTTAATTAAAATTTAGTAGTTATTACTGTTGATATATATATATATATATATATATATATATATATATATATATATATATATATATATATATATATATATATATTATTTTCAATTTTAGTGGTTATGAAAATAAAAAATATTAAAAAAATTATACTTAAGTTTATATATATTTTTGTAATTTTTTTTTTGTAAAATATAAATATAGTAATTACTTCAAATATTATAGGGTAAATTACTATTTTATTCTTAAGATTTGATATTAACTAATTCATCACTATTTTTTGAAAAACTAATTAATTAATTCTTTAATTTTGATTATATCAACTAAATAGTCATTTCGTCCATTTTTTCTATTAAAAATCTATAAAAAAATTAAAATACCTTTCATTTTCTTTTAAATTTTCTATTTATACCATAGAAATAAAAATCTAAAAAATTTAAAATTTCCTTTAAATTTGCCGTTCATTTTTTTTTATTACTTTTCTAAAGAAAATTCATGCAAATAACCATTAAAAAAAGAAGAAATTAGCTTATAAAAGATCAGCAAATAACCAATAATAAGAGTTTAATTACCTCCTTGGCATTACGATCAGCAGGAGCAGTGTAATGATTGCCTTGGCAATTAATAGCCAAGGCAAGTGGGTTTTTTTAATATTATTAATAATATTAAACTATTATTAATAGCCAAGGTAATTAAACTATTATTATTAAGAGTACCTGAGTTTTGAACTATTAACTGATTTTGTTGCTGTGGCCGTTTTTTTTTTTTTTTTTTTTTTTTTTTTGCATCATCTCAAAGCTTCAGAGATGAAGGATGCGATGGCGATGGATAGGGGCTGGCTTTGCTAGTGACAGTACTCGGTAGAGGTGGATCGACTTCGATAGGCATCAGATTTTATTGCAGATGGATTTGGTGCAAATGGCTTTGTTTGGTGGGACAGAGAGTGGAGAGAAGGGTGTGTTGGGAATTAAAAAATCTTTTTTTTTTTCTTTTAATTGAAAAATATAAAAAAATAGAAAAAAAATTAAATAGTATGATAAAATTAAAATAGATGGATGAATTAATTAATTTAAAAAAATTAGTTAATTAAGTTAAATTTTAAAAACGAAATAATAGTTTACTTAATATTATAAATAATATTGTAATAATTATTTATTATTTTTAAAGAATTATAAATAAATATATCATATAAAAATTAATTTAAAAAAATAATTTCATTAATAATTATTTTTATAAAGGTAATATGATTAATAAATATAGTAAAAATATAACATTATTATTTTTTTTTTTTGGAAGGAGAATTTTTTTTAAAATAAAGCTTTTTTAATCAGTAGCGGTTGAGACACCTAACAGCTAAAAGCTCCAACAGCTAAACCCCTAAACCAAACACTCAATTTTGGATTGGATTCAGACTTGGGTTAATCAGTTCTTTGACTCAAACTCACATTATTCAGGATAAGATTGGGAGAATATAACTTAGTTACACATTTATATTCGGTTAAGACTAGGGCCAAACCCAAAAGAAGGTCACAAATTAATATTTTAATATGTATTAAAAATTCATAAAATAATTTTTAAAAATTGAAAAAGTTAATTATTTGTAAAATTAATTTATAGATTCTTTGAAAATAAAATAAGATTAAAAAATTGAAAATAAAAAAAGATTAGTTATTTGTAAAATTATTTAGAAAAAGATATTTATAGATTATTATAAAATAAAACAAGATTTAAATAAATTGAAAACAAATAAGATTAATTAATAATCAGTAAATTTATTTTTTTATTAAAAAATAGATAATAATTTTAAAAAAAAAAAAAAAAAAATCATTTTTAGGCAACACTCAATCCTCAAACCCCGAATTGATCCAAATATATAGGATTCGAGTTGTAATATAAATCAATGGAGGCAACCTTGAAATCTAAATCTGATTTGATTGCAACACGATAAAAAAAATTAATTACTAAAAATAAAATAAAATTATTAAAAAGTTATTAAAGATAAAAGTGTCAAATTATTAAAAAATAATTAGTAAATAATAGTCTTTCTTACAAAATTTGGTTTGGTTTTCATTTCTATTTAATTCACTTTTATATATAGTTTTCGTAAATTCTACATATTCTCTGTCTTCCTCACCTCGACCTAAATTAACATGACATCTTTAATTTATTTTGTTTTGCCAAAAGTATCACATCTTTAATTGATGGAAGATAATATATAATTTGATTGCCAAAATTATGTTGTGGTAATTTTTCGACTAAAATAGAATTGAGGGTGTTTGACAGTCTTTGGATCTCATCTGTATTTAATTTTTATTAAACAACGGTGTAAAAGATTAAAAGACTTTAAATCTCTAAAAAAAATTGAATAAACTAAATGCAGTTTCTTCTAACTATCACAAATGAATCAAAAACTTGTAGTGATAAAATTGATTTTTTTTTATATTAATGTAAATGTAAGTACATTAATTACAAAAAAAAAATGTAAAGTAAATGACAAAAAATTTTAAAAACTTAGAAAATTGAAAAATTAACAAGAATTGGATAAAAAGTTTAGAGCTTGAGTTTGTTGTTTGCTTGATAATCTTATGATGTGATTTTTCGGTGATTGGTTCCTTTTACCTTGGAGGCTTCTTGTATTTTTAACAATTGATTAGTAGTTTGACTCCTTAATTTCAGCTTCATGTTCTCCACCAAATCATGATTCCTCCACTTTATATAATTTAGCCTCAAGAACCACGATCAGTCTCCCAGTCTCCTAGCCTTCAATCCCATGTTCTAGCTTCCAAGTCTTCAACCCATATTCTTGCACCAGTGCCCCAGTTTTGAGTCTGCTACAACTTGCCCACAGTCTGGCCTAGTCTTTCTAGAGTCTGTCAGTGCTAATTTTCATGGGCTCCAATTTAATTATTCAGATTCTAATTTATGAGCCTAAAATAATTAATATTATTTTAACCCAATAATGTGAGGCTAAATCCACTACAAATATGGGTTCAACAATTACCCCACGCAGATGATGGGCTAAGCCAAGCCTTGCATATGTTAAATATCTCATTATAGTTTTCAACCCATCTTCATTCCAAATGAGGCCTCTAGTTAAGCTCACTCCATATGACTTGGAGTACCAAAAAGAAGAAATAGGGAAAACTAAGGCTAGATTGGCCTCTTACCTAAGATTAAATTCACAATCTAATCCAACTCAAACTCCAAATTCAAATCCTACTCCTAATCAAAATCCCACTCAATCCTCAAGTCAAAATTCTAAAAATCATTTATCCTCCTTCACTAACAACCCATTTAATTATTTTCAAAATAAAACCTCATCCTTTGATCTTCTCTATCCAAATACCCAAGAAATCCCAAGTCCCCTATTAAATTTGGACTCTTCATCTTCCTTATCTCAACCAATTTCAAATCCTTTACAAAACCCATTTCCTTTTTCAAATTTAAATTACCCTTATTTCTCTAACTTCTCTTCGCAAAATCCACTTTTATCTTCCTTCCCAAGACCTTTTCCTCTCTTTGATCCAAACTGCTTACACTTAAACCCATTCACACATCCACCAAACTCATTTAATAATCTAACTCAAAATAACCAAAACCCAACTCCATCTCTCCCTTTCTCCACTTTCCTTCAAGCCCAAACATCACTACCGATTGGAGTCGACCCATCCAACGCGCCACCAACTACTCCACCTACCACTACTCTCTGCTCACCGGCCATCAAATAAAACTAGGTAGGCTTCTTTTGTCACGACCCGACTTTCGAGCCATGACGATCTTAGGGCATGGGTAGGCTTAAGGCCACCGAAAACCCATAGGAACCTTATAAATCAATCATCCAATCACGTGCAATCTCCCAAGATCTAAACCAAATAATCATCTTAATCCATAACCATCTATTATAGTCATGAATCATATATGATATCATCTTACATAGTTTAACATCTTAAAGGCCCAAAAGAATAACATCCAATACAATTTACCATGAAGCATCTAAAAGTTTAATAACCATCTTTACAAATAACAATTAAAGGAATGAACTTTACATTAATCACTTGAGTTTCTGAGGATTGGAGAAGAATGCCTTGGAAATTAAGCCAATAAACTATAGCTCCCCTGAAAAAATGGAATTATTAATGAGATAAAGTAGTGAGTAAAGATTATACTACCATAACCTGTGAAGCTTGGTGATTCAAGATCAGTTTACAATAACAGTTCATGGTTCATATTTCAATATCAATAACCAATCGGTTCAATAATATCTAACGATTGGATTCAATAAAAATAAACAATAGGTTCAATATCAGTAATCATATGGTTCAAATCAATAACCAATTGTTTCAATAATATCAATCGATTGGAGTCAATAAAAATAACATATCATGTTTAGCAGAAATATATCAGTACAGTAAAAGTATTAAGTAACTATATCTTAACGTTCTTCATATAAATGGTATTATGCTCAAAGGCATTACCGAGAACTGAGGCATAGAATTTACTCATCAAATCAAATAGAAGTAGAGGCTCATCTTTTCGGAGCATACCTTCAACTCTACGTAAGATTGATCAAATCTCATGGCTAGGGCGACAAGCCCTCCCTAGCTAGGACATTGATTCTTTTCTCTATCCACCGGAGTACACCGTGCACAATGCCTGATGTTTTACCCCACATCAGAATTAGGGATTTTTGCCTTTGGTTCATAATCATATAAGGGTATACAATGGTAACAATAAACATAGGTTATCAATGGATAAATAATCATGTTTCAATTCAATATCAATAAGAATTATCATTTGGATCATATATACAATAAAATGGGATATCTCAAAGGATAGTTCAAATAACATTTATCAATAAACAACTTGGTGGTCATGAAAGAATTAGACATTTATGCCTTAGGGATTCAAATACAACCATAATAGTATAATAATCACTTACCTCAATCAATGAAAATCCAAAATGGCTTGCAATCAATCTCTAGAGCAAGCAAATGTAATGGTCATATCTTCCATCATCATCATCTCTTCTATCTCTAGGAGGAGCTACAAACCCAACCATAGAAATAGCAAATAAATCATATAATCTATGAACTTAATTCAAATAATAATGTTAATGATGCTAACTTAATTTAATCTTACCATAACCTTACATCTATTGAAGAAATTGAAAGGAAATGAAGAAGGAGGGATAAACCCTAACTTACCTTAACTTAAAAGCTTGATTAATGAAAAAGAGGAAATGGATTTCTTAACCCAAGATCCTCCTTATCATGCAATAAATGAACTTCCTTAGCCTTAATGAGAGTGATTCTTTGCGTTTCTTGAGAGAAAATGAGTTTAGAGAGCTTAGAAAATTGGGTGGAATGAAATTGGGGCTTTAAATCCTTATATATAGCTGATTCCCAATTCTAGCCCAATCGCAGGTTACGGGCGTAACTTCTAAAGTTACGGCCGTAACCTATAAGTCACGGGCGCAATCTGCGACATTACGGCTATGACTCATCAGTTCATGCTAATGTTCCCGCACACTTCACCACCACAACAATGAAGTTCACGGCCGCAATTATGAAGATTGCGGCCGTAACCTTCAAACTCACGGCCGCAACTTTCATCTAGAGGCGATTTCTTCTATTTAAATTTCAAAATTACCACTGCAACCTATAACCTACATGTTACTGCCCTGACTTTCCTTTAGCAATAGAATTTGGCAATTTCTTTAGTCTTAATCCAAATCTTTACACATAATTCACATATACTCATGATATAATATCTGTAAATCATTCATATAGTCAATAAGAAGTTCATATATATACAGTCAAGGTATTACACATTCGAATATCGAAAATGCCAATGCATAATGTCATCTAGACAAACAATCACATAATCAACCAATGATAGGAATTAGTTGATAGGAACCATACTAACCTAAAACTGGGGAGCCAATCCCTATATCTGGCTCTCTTAATCCAAATACTATCTCTTGAATCCAATACATAGGGTCCCAACTGTCTATGGCCTAAGCCAAGCAGCGCCGACCCGACTGGCAGCAGCACCGGGCGATGAGCAAACCCCTAAGCCATCATACACCAATCATAACTCATCAATCATAATCATCATAATCATATTCACATTCCTAAGTGGTCTTATGTCATTCCAATCTCATCCAACAACCACAAGTAATATGTAACACCAATAATAATGAACAGTCACATACATATGCTAGAATGCTTAACTTATATTTATAATGCATAATTATATAAATAGTATACAAACAATCAATGCATGTATGCAAGTATAATATTAAATAAAAAAAATGAAATGTTATATTAAGCTATATAACTCACAAACTGGATGGAAATCCAACTAGTTCTCCTTGGAATGCGACATCTGGAAACTGGAAAGACGTCTGAAATGCCAATATTATATGATAGATAAGGAATATCATAACAAAAATAACTCCAAACCATTCTTAAGATTCTATCAAAATTTCGGCAGAGTCTCCCCTATAACTAGAATTTAACCCCACAAAAACAAAGAAACATACACTTTTAAATAATATTCACAACTCATATAAACCAATCACAACCCAACGACCCCTCTTAGGTCTCCAACTCGGCAAACATTACAATAATCTCAACTCAACAATCACACGTAACTCAATCAGAATACATCATCAAAATCAAACTTATTTCATCAACTCAAGCATATATACATATACAAGAAAATAATTAATATACTTAAAATATAATTTAATTTTTTTACTTCAAACCTTTATAATATTTTACTGAATTATGATAAATTCAATTTTTCAATAAAATTAAACTTAAACTTATAAAACATTTTAATTCGTTATAAATATCGTACATACGAATTGAAAATAAATTACATAATTAATTCAAACATTTCAACACTCAAATTATTTTATAAAATTTATTACATTCAATACTCATATTAAAACAATATAAAAATCATATAAATAAATTCATAAAATTACTATTTAAAGAACTACATAATATTTTAAAAATAAATTAAATCTATTCATAATATAAAATTTATGAAAATTTATATTAATCTCAAATTCAATAATTAATTCAAGGAACATGAATTGCACTCATAAATACGTAATTATTTTAGTTAATCTCACTTATTAACAATTAACTATATGATTAAAATAAAATTATGGTTAATACAAATTCAATTCAAGTAAATTCATAAAATCATGAAATCAATTCAAAATATTAATTTAAACTTGATTACATATGAATACATGCAACATAATCATTTTTTCGGACATTAAAATACCGAAATAAATCAATAAAATAACGTTCTAGGCTTACCGAAGCCGAATCCTCGCAAACTAACTTCGGAATCGCGATGTATGCGTGAAATGCAGCCCATTGAAATTTTTGGATCACCAGCAGCGCGTAGGGTCCAGTCACTGGTGGTAGATGGGAGAACCGTTCATACCATTTTGTAGATCATGAGCCACTGATCCCAGAACTACCGGTGGTGTAGCTTCACTCTCTTTAGATTTGCTGAAAAATGCCTCAAAAGTTGCGGAGGCCAAAATCTTCTCTCTTCAATTTTGGAGGCTACCGGCATCTCCACCGGTCGAGATGGGTACCAAAATGCTCCTGGGATCAAGAGCTTCAAGATGGTACCAAGCTTGCTCAAATTCATGGCCAGAATCGGCCGAAATCTCGTCTGGAAGTCTTTGACACTGATGGAGCTCTGACTAACGCATCTATCTTTTGCCGATGACCATTCACAGCAAGATTGGTCTGGTTGGAGTTGCTAGAAGATGAGCTGTCTGGTGGTGCAGGTAGTGTTGACCGGTGCTTGCCAAAATTGGTAGTTTTCGTTTACAACCTTTCTTTCTCTCTCTCTCTCTCTCTCTCTCTCTCTGCTCGACAGCCCACTTAAAACTGATTGGTCAACTTTGGACCAATCAGACAACAGATATAAAAACAAGACTTTTCTTTTTTTTCTTTTTAATAATAATAACTTCTTTAAACTTTAAATTACAAAAATAAAAATCAATATTTTCTTAAAATTTTGAAATAATCCTTTAATAAATAAACAATAATAAATCAAAACATAATTTATTAATTTCATAAAATATTTTGATTTCATGAATATCGATTTCATTACTCAAAATATAAATATAATAAAATAATATATTTTTAAAATAATGATAATAATTCAAATTTTTATTAAATACAAATATAACAAGTGCAATTAAATAATTATATTTCCATACAAATTAAGATTTTCTAAAATAAATAAAAATTTAGGTCATTACACTGGTAAATTTACATCCCAATCATTTAATGATTATTATATGGCAATTTGGATATATGTTGAGCATCCTGTGGCCCACATACATACACAAAATGGTTTAGCAGAATCCTTTACAAACGCCTAAAATTTATCGTTAGGCCTTTGATTTTGAATTCAAAATTATTTTTTATTGTTTTGGGACATGTTATTATACATGCAGCATCATTGATTGTGTAAGGTCTCGCCCGAACGCCCCTCCCCTCGCTCGGGAATGCCTTAAGGAAAGGCTAAACGATTTTTAAGAGAGGTTAAAGAACAGGTTTTGGTGCTCACGATTGGAAGTGGCTATCGTCTCGGAAAATTAATTTTTGATTTTTTAAAAATGATTCGGAACTCGCCACCCTAATTTATTTTTAAATAGAAAAATTAAAGAAAGACCCATTTTTTACTCCAATTTATTAATCTTAGATTAATTTACCCAAGAATAAAATCACTAATCTTCGAACCAAGCATGGGCTCGGGAATTAGGTTTTTGCATTTGAATAATCTCGATTTGGCATTTAAATTTGATTTGAGTTTTGAAAAATGATTTCATGGATGACGGATATTGATGTCAATTCATAATGCATGAACATGGCATAATTTATGAGACAGGTGAAAAAATAAAGAGCAAGTATTTAAAGAGCGAGTATTTAAACATCTACAAGTAAATGAGAGTATTTCCTCTAATCCTTATGGGTATTAGGGAAATCACAAAATCGCTCATTTACTCCCAAAAAATAATTAACTAAATAGCATTAATTACAATTTACATGGAAAAATATAAATTTACATGGAAAATAAATGGAGAAGGGGATTGGTTGGGATTTGAATTTGAGACTTGGATTCAGATTCCAAGCATGTCTACGTACCCCACTGAATGGTGATCAAAACCCACGTAGTTCATTCTACTATGAGATGGAATGGGGTTTAAAAATCGATCAAATTTGATTGGTTTGGTTTGATTTGGGATTTGAGTGAGGGTAAGAGATTATACTTTCTTTTTGGTTGATGGAGGGTGAGTGATTTTACCAGAGCGAAGTTTCGTTTCGAAAAATGAGACTGGTTTTAAAAAAAGGAAGATTTGATTTAATTACCCAATTTTTAATTAATTAAAAGGATTAATTAATTTAAAAATGATTAATTAAAAGGATTAATTAACCACTTGAGTGAAAATTTAGTTTAAAAAAAAGGATTAATTAATTAATTAAAATTGATTTTTAATTAATTAATTAATTGAGAGTGGGTGAAAATTTTAAAAAAAAGATTAATTAGTTAATTAAAATTAATTTTTAATTAACTAATTAATTAATTAGAGAGAGTAAAAACTAATTAGAGAGGAAGCAATTGGATAAAAATCAACAAAAGCTTGAGGTGTGTGGAAATGGTGAGGAGAGTGGGGTATTTATAGAGAAAATGGGGGTGAAAAAAAAACCAAAAAGGGCTTGGAAAGCAGAAAAAAGGAGGGGTAATTTCGGAATTGCACAAAAAGGGACAGAGCCGCAAAAACGGGTGGCAGACGCGAGTGCGGAACACGCGCGTCCACACGGCGCACCTGCGGCGTCTGCCGGAGAGTCTGGCGGACGCGTTAAATGAGCCGGCGGATCCGTAGGAGCCTCCTGCGGACGTGTCAGTACGGGCTGACACGTCAGCCCGTACTAACGTGTCTGCGGACCCACAGAGGGTAGCTGCGGCGTCCGCGTGGCGTCTACGCGGATGCTGCGTTGATTCCATACGGGTGCCGCATAGAGGCGTGACGAACGCGCGGCCACGCCTCGCTGACGGCCACATTGCCTCGGGCTATGGTTTGATTTTCAGGGCTTTTCGGGTCAATTTTCGAAGATTTCGGGTCAGTTTCTAGGGTATTTTGAAGTCTGAAAAATTACCGGTCAGTGACAGTGGATCTGAAATTAATTATCGGACCTATTGGCAGTCAATTTTGGTGAAAATTCGATCAGTTTTGGAAAAGTACTGCCTGGTACAAAAAGTCTGGTCGAGGTCGAAAAAGTGTTAGTCTCCTTATAATATTATGCATGAAAATCTATTTTTTCGAGAAGGCGCTGCCCCCTTGACCCCTGCCCGTTGACCAGCTAGCGGGACCGCCGTACCGGCTCTGCGTAGCGCATGAAATTTAATAGTTGTCAAGCTGCAGTAGCATCTTCGGGGTGCAAAATTGAGGGTTCACAATTAGGATTTCAGCCATCTACATATCATACATACTCTCCCTTACAACTTGTACATGGACGTGAGCCTAATATTTCTCATCTGCAAGTTTTTTGTTGTGCTGTATATGTACCAATAGTACCACCTCAAGCGAAAATGAGTCCACAAATGAGACTTGGAATTTATGTTGGTTATGAGTCTCCCTCGATTCTTGAGTATTGGGAGCCCTTAACGGGTGATTTATTCATCGCGCATTTTGTTGATTGTTAGTTTGATTTGGCACATTTTCCGACATTAGGGGAAGGAAAAGAATTGTTAGTGCTAAAAAATGTCAATAAATTTCCTTGAAGGAAGACCGTTTAGATAGTTTTGATCCACGTACAAGTCAGGGTGAATTTAGAAGTTCAAAAAATAATACAGTTGCAGTAGATTACAACTCAACTACCAAATGCATTTATAGATGCCAAAAAACAAAAGCGACAAAGTCTCATATTCCAACTGTTAGTACCTTAGCAAGGGTTGTGGTCCCTATTGAAAATAAAAAAATCAATTAAGCTCAACACATGTCAGAAGCGTGGACGACCAATTGGAGCTAAAGATAAAAATTCGCGAAAAAGAAAAGTAACGTCACTAAGAAAATCTCCTGAAGATAAGCCTTTTGAAAAGAAAGATTTCAGTCAAAAAGCTATAGCCAATGATGAGACACAAAATGAGACAACATAATAATTAGATCCTCCAGATATAGCTTCTGGAGTTGATGAGATGAATGAAATTTACAAGATCTCGATTAATTTTGTGAATATAGGAGAAACATTATATAGAAATTCATTTTCCGTTGATGATGAATTTGCCTCAACAGTAACTCTTGCTGTTTCAAGAGACAATCTGGATCCATAACCTATGAATATAACTGAATGTCAGCATAGATATTGCTGACCATTATGGAAAGAGACAATTCAGGCAGAGCTAGACTCGCTCTTTAAACGTAAGGTATTCGGACCTGTTATACTGACTCCCCAAAATATGAAACCAGTTAGGTATAAATGAGTATTTGTCCGAAAGCGTAATGAGAATAATGAGGTGGTAAGACATAAAGTGAGGTTAGTTGCCTAGGGTTTTTCACAGAGACCTGTTATTGACTATGAGGAAACTTATTCTCATGCTATGGATATGATCACATTCCGTTACTTGATTAGTATGATAGTTAAAGAAAGGTTCGATATGTACCTTATGGATGTCGTAACAACTTATCTATATGGGAGCTTAGAAAATGATATTTATATGAGAGTCCTAGAAGACGAAAGATACCAGAGATGAATGCACATCAAACAAGTGACATGTATTCCATCAAATTGCAGAGATCCCTATATGGATTAAAGCAATATGGATGTATGTGGTATAATCATTTGAGTAAATCCTTATTGAAAGAAGGGTATGTGAATGATACACTATGTCCATTTGTATTCATAAAAAGATCACAAAATTGTTATGTTATTATTGCAATATATGTTGATAATCTAAATATCATTGGGACTCCTAACGAACTCAAAGAAGCATGTACTTATTTGAAGAATGAGTTCGAGATGAAAGATTTAAAGGAAATAAAATTTTGTATTGGCCTGCAGATCGATCATTTATCCTAAGGAGTCCTAATACACTAGTCTACATATGTGGAAAAGGTACTTAAGCAATTTTACATGGATAAATCATTTCCCTTAAGCACACCTAGATGTGAAGAAAGACCCTTTTTAGACTAAAAGAAGATAACGAAGAGCTACTTAATCTTGAAGTACCATATTTGAGTGCTATAGGGGCACTCATATATCTTGCAAATTGCACTAGGCCTCATATTGCATTTGCAGTAAATCTCCTAGTTAGGTATAGATCTGCACCTACCAAGAGACATTTGAGTGGTGTAAAACATTTATTGCGTTATCTTTGGGGTACTATTGATTTAGGGTTACATTTTCCATATAATTCAGATAAGACACTGGTGGAATAAGCAGATGCTAGTTATTTATCTGATCTTCATAATGGTAGATCTCATACTGGTTATGTATAGTGATATTGCAATTTCATAGAGGTCTGTAAAGTAAACTATGGTTATTACTTCCTCCAATTACTCAGAGATTTTTGCTCTACACGAGGCTAGTTAAGAATGTGCTTGGTTGAGATTCAAGATAGGACACATATGTAAGACTTGTCAAGTATCCTTAATAAAAGATATTTCCACTATGTTATTTGAGGATAAAGCAGCTTGTATTGCACAAATTAAAAGTGGATATATAAATGGTGATTGAACTAAACATATTTCATCCAAGTTATTTCGCACGCATAAGCTCCAAAAGAGTGGTAAAATAGATATCTACCAAATTCACTCAAGTAACAACCTAGCAGACTTATTTACTAAGTTCTTACCAATTGGCATATTTGAACGCCTTATTTCATCAATTGGTATTTGTCGTCTTCATTAGAGAGAGCAAATTAGTATAAGATTGTACTATTTTTTCTTAGTCAAGTTTTTGTCCCACAGGATTTTCTTGACTAAAGGTTTTAATAAGGCAGTCTGTGCAATGACATAATAATGCATGAAGTGTACCCTTTTCCTTAACTATATTTTTTCCCACTGAATTTTTCTAGCAAGGTTTTTAACAAGACATATTCATGTCTCAAGTAATATCCAAGGAGTGTTATAAATAAATTATTATATGTGGATATTACTTAAACACACTTGAGTATATAATTTAGAGAGATTATGGTATATGGTTATTTTAGTAATATTATATACAATAAAAAAAAATCCTAACTATTCCTATACATATAGGAAGTTAGAGTTAATTTAATAATATAAGATTTTGAGTCTTTTTTCTCTTTACATATTTTCTCTATCTCTTTTTTTCTCTTTACTTTGATTGCTTTATATTTTGTTATTGTTTTATATCCTTTGTGCTAATAAACAAATTTACAACAAAACATAAATTTTAGTTATATAAAATTCTAAAGCCAATGGATTTACTAGTTTTTGATGTGGATGGATCTACTAGGATAAACTAAATTTGGTTTTCCTAAAATAATTAAACTCTATTATTTTAAACCCTAATTTACAACTATATTCATTTTATTCTTTCACTATTTAATTATATAAATAGTGTTTTCTCTTTTTATCTATTATCACTTCATATTTTCAATTGTCTATTGTTTATATCTTTTATTTTCTATTTAAGGGTTCACTTTCTTTGCTTATTGTTATTTTTTTTATTGTTAATTAATTTAGCATCATGATTTTTTTTTTTAGAGAAAGCATCGTATAACTAATGTGTTTCTGTCTTATCAACATTACAATGATTATATTTATGCATGAGAAAGCAAGAAGAAGAGTTTTTAACTTCCTGTATTACGAGACATTCATTCAATCACTAGGCTACTGGCCTAATGATTATATACATTATAATTGAAGATTAATTAGTAGATAGTTAAGTAAATGCTTTTTGTATTGTTAAATTTTATTATATATAATTTTAATATTGGTAATTGATTAATTATAAAAATTTTATAGTTACAATAATTTAATTATATAGTATTTAAAATTTATTTTTATTTAAATTAATTTTGAATTAAACTTTTAATGAATTATTTTGTTCATCGAGCATTAAAATTATTATAATTTTTTTAAATAAAAATAAAATTCAACAGGCGCAACGCCCATGCATAAAAGTAGTTAGTTGATAAAAAGAAAAACAAAATAGTTGAGAACTCAATTACAAAAAAAAAAGTAAAGATATGTTTAGATGCATGGATTTATCTCATATTTCAAATTTATAATTTGAAATTTATAAATTTATAAATATTTTATTTGTTGGGAGAGCGAAAGAAATTTGAAATTTTAGATTTTAGATTTTAAATTTGAAAAAAAAAAATAGAGATTTTATGTTAAAAATGGAGATAGTATATTTGAAATAACTAGGTAAAAAAAAGTATTTAAAATATTAAGTTTTTGGATTAGTAGATTTCGTTAGATATTTGAATCAAATTTAAATTCACTCAATTTTAATGATTTTTTTTTTCCGAAATCCAAGTGAAATTATATTAATGGGAACTTTCAGATAAAATAACATGAGCAAGAAAAATAGGACGGTCCATAGACCATTCCTTTGGATATGACAAAGAACATGCAGCTTGAGCAACAAGATGGGCTGCCATGTTCACAGATCTACAAACAAACCGAAATTGCACTTGCCTGAAATGCTGGGCTAAGTGCTTACAATCATCAATGAGCAAATGAAAACAAGAATTATTTTGGGGACTCCTAATCCCTTCTATCACCTGCAATGCATCAGATTCAACAATACATTTGTCAATTTGAAGGGTCTTCAACCACGATAAGGCTTCCCTCACGGTTATAGCCTCAGCCTCTCTCGCTGTGAAACCACCAACCACCATTCCAGTGCGAGCCATCACCAGTTTACCTCTATCATCTCTAATCACACAGCCTACCCCGATCCTGCCTTGCAATTGAAACACAGCTACATATGAGGTCTTGCCCGAACACCCCTCCCCTCGCTCAGGAAAATGCCTTAAGGAAAGGCTAAGCGATTTTTAAAGGAGGTTAAGGTACGGGTTTCGGTGCTCACGATTGGAAGCGGCTATCGTCTCAAAAAATTGATTTTTGATTTTTTGAAAGAGATTCGGGAGTCTCCACCCTAATTTATTTAAATGGAAAAATTAAGGAAAAATCCAATTTGACTCAAATTTATTAATCTTTGATTAATTTACCTAAGGATAAAGTCACTAGCCCTCAAACCAGGTTGAGCTCGGGAACTAGGTTTTTGATTTTAAAATAATCTCGATTTGGCTCTTAATGTTTAATTTGACTTGAAAAATGATTTCATGGATGACGGATATTGATGACAATTCATAATGCATGAGCATGGAATAATTATGAGACAGATGGAAAAAATAAAAAGCAGATATTTAAGCATCCACAAGCAAATTAGAGTATTTCCTCTAACCCTTATGGGTATTAGGGAAATCACAAAATCGCTCATTTACTCCAAAAATAATTAACTAAATAATATTAATTACAATTTACATGGAAAGTATAAATTGACATTTTAATAAAATGGGGAAGGAGATTGATTTGGATTTGAGGCTTGGATTCAGATTCTAAGCGTGCCTACGTACCCCATTGAATGGGGATCAAAACTCGCGTAGTTCGTTCCACTATGAGGTTGAGGGGTTTTAGAAATCGATCAGATTTGATTGGTTTGGTTTGATTTGAGATTTGAGTGAGAGTAAGAGATTATACCTTCTTTGTGGGTTTGAGTGGTGGAAGAGTGATTTTACCAGACCGGAGTTCCGTTTCGAAAAATGAGACTGGTTTTAAAAAAAAGAAGATTTGATTGCTTAATTACCCAATTTTAATTAATTAAAAGGATTAATTAATTAAAATGATTAACTAAAAGGATTAATTAATCAAGTTGGGAGAATACTAATTGGAAAATTAATTAATTAATTAAAATTAATTTTTAATGAATTAACTAATTGAGAGTGGGTGGGGATTAATGTAATACCCCGAACATTCATGTATTAACTTCTAATTGATGATTTGAATGAGTTACAAGTGTTGTTGCATGTGTATTGAGGATAATTGAAGTGTTTGAGCAAGTTAAAAGAGGAGAAAATTGAGAAAAAGGGGTTGAACG